>CM020183.1:6867801-6922713 GCA_009805545.1 Oryza longistaminata
ATCACCGAGATTTTGATAATTTGTAATTATAATCTAAATTCTTAAAACTGACATCAACGAATAGATTCTCATAATATTTAAGTTTCTCCAAACATCCGTAGTAACAATAGATCTCAGGCAAGAGTACTACAGTCGATTGATTCATGTTCCCATTGTTGAACGTATGCAGTCAGTCTGTTGATGAACAGTATTAGGTAATCTTCTCGGAAGAATTTACGTGCATCGTTCAGTTTGAAGTATGGACTCTTAAGTTGTACTAGGAGTATGAAAGAAGTAGCGAAAATAAATTTATAGGTAAAACTTTATATCTGTTCATGGTTTAAAATTCAATGATGATAAACATTTCAAAATTATTTCAGTTTCAAAATATAATTTTTGGTTTGGTATAAGCCAACAAGCAGACGATTTAAGTGGCAGAATTTGGGATGCTGGATCATTGTTGTACATGGGTTTCAGGCAGCCCAAATAATGGAAAGCCTGGACGATTTTCTCCAGAAAAAATTGCAAGATGCCCAAGGGTTTTTTCCCTGGAACGCGCTGCACGCAGCCGTGGCGCGCGTGCGCCGCGCGCGCGACGCCACGCCACGCCACGCGCGCGCCACCTGAGCCGCCCGCGCCGCGCGTGACCAAAACCCGGCGCCCCAACGAAACCGCCACTTTTCCTCTCGCCTCCGTGCTCTCCGCCACCATCATCGTGCACCGCGCCCTCTGCGATCGCCACGGTGCCGTGCCCGACCCGACCCGACCCGACGCGACTCCGCGCTGCGCTTGCGCTTGCGCTGGGCGGGGGCGGGGGGCTATGGAGCTCGCTGGCGGCGGGACGGGGGTCGTCGGCAGCGCGCCGCGCCGCGGGTGCCGGCTCCTCTACGCGGCGGCGGGCGGAGTGTGGGGGGAGGAGGGATCGGCTGCGCCCGTCGCGCCACCCTGCGGGGGTTCGCGCTGTCTCCCCTCGCGAGACGGGCGGTCTCGGCCGCGGGCGGGCACTTCCTCCCAGGCGCGCCGTTCGCGCGGCGGCCGGCGCCGGCGATGGGGGATTCTACGGCGAGGAGGATGCCGCCAGCGACCACCCGTTTCCGCGGCGCGCGTCCTCCTCCGATGACGCGAACGATTCTACCGCGGTGCGGTAAGTCGTAAACCTTGCTTGTTGTGATGAAAATGTTTTTCGAGTATTCGATGATTTCACTTTTCCTATGGAGACTGTTTGGGGTGGTGCGTGTTCAGTGTGTTCGTTGCGCTCTCAGCAGTTTAGGTGGGGATCATCCTGGAGAAATCAAGAAGGAGCTATTGAATCTGGCTTTACCGGCCATAGTTGGACAAGCAATCGATCCTGTGGCGCAGTTGTTAGAGACTGCATATATTGGTCGTTTAGGTAAATTTTCTCATCTTAATTATGAGTGACACAGCAGTGCATTGTCTGAGAAAACGAATTCAGTTCTGTGATTCCTTACAAATTGTTATGGTGTTGTTTTTCTGAAACTTTGATAGGTCCTGTAGAGCTTGCCTCAGCTGCCGTGGGTGTGTCAGTCTTCAATATTATATCAAAACTGTTAAATCCCACTCTTAAGCATCACAACCTCATTTGTGGCCGAAGATGTTTCACGACATGATTCGAGCAGTTTACTTCAGGTGCTTGTGCTTATGTCTTTATTTGCTTAAGAAAGGTATTGAATTCTAAGAATTGGGAGCTAAATTTCTCTGATGATGCACGAGGGGAACAATCTAGTGAGACTGGAGGAAGGAAGAGACTCCCCTCATATCTTCTGCTATACTTTTGGCGGCTGCAATTGGTGTCATTGAGGCCTCAGCTTTGATTCTGGGGTCTGAAATACTCCTCAGCATCATGGGTGTGTCACATGTATGTTAAAAAATGTCATATCAATGCATTGATGCTATCCTATATGGATGCTAAACTTTAGCATATCCTTCACACTTTCGGTACAGAACCCATTTTACTAAACCCTTGATGCAGTACTCTCCATTTATTTTTCGGCAGGGTCAACCATGCATAATCCTGCAAAGTTGTTTCTTTCTTTAAGGGCACTTGGTGCTCCTGCGTAGTGGTTTCATTGGCTATTCAAGGTATCTTTTCGTGGATTGAAAGACACAAAGACACCTCTACTTTACAGTGGTAAGACTTATCACCTGTAAATTCAATGATTTCCTATCACTTCTAGACTGTCGGTTAGAATTTCAAAAGTCAATATACTGGATGGAGATATCATCCCATTGTCAGTACATCATAAAAGTTTATGATCATTAATTTTCTCTCTTAATGACATTTGTTCTGAGTCTTCTGACAACTGAAAAAACATACATAGTCACTTACGGATCAATGCTGAATCTTCAGGTTGGGCAACATCTCAGCTGTGCTTCTGCTTCCCTTTTTCGTGTATTCCTGAACCTTGGATTAAATGGAGCAGCTCTTGCAACTATTGCTTCACAGTACGTATTGCATTTAAATATATTCAAACAATTTCATTCAGACGTGCCACAATTGCAGGAAACACAAACTATTTTATAGTTTAAATTGATACAATTGTCAAATTGGTTAAAATAAACGGATGCGACAAGCTAAAATATATGTCTGTTACTTTTCTAATAGGTTTTTGCTTTTCTGGGGTCCCAATTGTTTATCATTTAAAGAAAGAGGGAATAGACTGTTCTAGTTTTCCATCAATGTGCTAACCAATCCTGTTTTAGTTTATTGCTTAGAAATGTGCACCCCTTCCATCTTATTTAATTTTGTTAGAATTTTTTCCTACATATCATTGATGTATTATTTGTTTGCTGCATTTTTTATCGAAATGTCTAGGTATCTTGGTATGTTTCTGCTCCTTTGGTCTTTAAGCAAAAGAGCAGTTCTACTGCCTCCAAAAATTGAAGATCTTGATTTCGTTGGGTACATAAAATCTGGTGAGTGGTATGTCCATATGTGGTTATTATTTTGCTGTTAAGTAAATTTTGATACATTTTATGAATACTAACTTGCGCGAGCTTTTACTTAGCAACTCTAATATTTATGTACACCTCAGTGACATAACTCTTGCCTTTGTACAAGTTCTGATACTTTTCAAACTTTTCTAGGTGGCATGCTGTTAGGGAGAACTCTTTCAGTTCTTATAACAATGACCCTTGGAACTGCAATGGCTGCTAGGCAAGGCACAATAGCCATGGCTGCTCATCAAATATGTCTACAGGTTTGGCTGGCGGTATCATTACTTCGGATGCGTTGGCTGTTTCTGCCCAGGTGCAACTCTCTTTTGTAATGTAATTTTGTATTTCTTTGAAAATCATCAAGAAAGCTTCTCATTCACTATGTTTTTTTTTTGCAAACATTGGTGACTTATCTTGCAAATGACCTTATGTGGTTTGAAGTTTTCAACTAAAATATGCAAAACTTTGGGGTGCACTTAAGTCAGTACAGAATTAAGCCTTAACAAACATGCTCTCTCTAGAATTCCCCTTTTGTGAGAAGCTTGGGATGGTTGAATTTCCTCAACCATTCACCATCCCATGGTAAATGACATTTAAGCATGATTCCAATTTCTCTTGACAGGGCCTTAGTGCATTCAATTTATTTTAGACCTACTTGATTGCAGGCATTGATTGCAAGTTCATTCGCCAAGCTTGACTATGAAAAGGTCAAGGAGGTCACATACTATGTCTTGAAGGTATAAGTATCAACCTTTATTAAATTACGCAGGTGTTATCTTCTATTGTTGGATATTATACATTGAGCATGTATCGAAGCAACTTACAACTGAACTCTATTTTCCAGACAGGACTACTTGTTGTGCAGCTTTAGCCTTCTTCTGTTTGCCTCTTTTGGTAGAATTGCACAACTGTTCTCCAAAGATCCTATGGTTCTAACAATTGTTGGGAGTGGTGTTCTGGTTTGTGCCTTTTTGTTTTGTCATACTACAATAAGATCTTCAGCACTGTCAACGTCATCTTTACTCGTTCTGTTTTTGTTTTTGAAGTTTGTTAGTGCCAGCCAACCAATTAATGCCCTAGCTTTTATCTTCGATGGACTTCACTTCGGTGTCTCAGACTTCTCATATTCTGCTTCTTCAATGGTATATACACTTACATAATAAATCTCTAATATTTTGATCTTGCATTAGCTGCAACTATTTAGCTTGCCATTGTGTCCTTTCCTTTCTTCTATGATTAATTACTGTCTTTTGTCTA
The DNA here is from genome assembly GCA_009805545.1 of Oryza longistaminata. Taxonomy (NCBI): domain Eukaryota; kingdom Viridiplantae; phylum Streptophyta; class Magnoliopsida; order Poales; family Poaceae; genus Oryza; species Oryza longistaminata. Next base: position 6,871,993 of record CM020183.1, read on the forward strand.
CAGATTACTGTTGGGGCAATATCTTCTTTATTTTTGCTATATGCTCCCAAAGTTTTTGGCCTCCCTGGGGTTTGGGCTGGGCTGGCTCTTTTCATGGGTCTGCGCATGACTGCAGGATTTTTTAGGCAAGTTTTTTTTCTGACTTCCTCTCGTGATTTGCTGACATGTAGGAGACAATTTGAGGTTTTCTTTGATATGTATTGTTATTTTTTCTGTACTATAATGGATGGAATAAATAGCCGAGTTTAACTTCCCCTGAAAATGCAGCTGTTACAACATATGCATATAGGTTTTGTTGAGCTTTATTTCAGTCATTTCAAATACAGAATTACTGTGCTTGTTTGTAAATATATTGTTGGCATATGTTGATTGTCTTCAGAATCGTTCATATGCTTGCAAGCATATAATGGATGCAACCTTTCATTGTTGTGGTGCAAACTTTGGCTCCTGCTGATCATACACCAGGCTGTTTGATCATGTTGTGACATTTACCTCATCTACTTTACAGATTGGGTTCGAGAGCAGGTCCTTGGTGGTTTTTGCACCAGAAAGAAACCAACATACAAGTTAGTGAAATGTATTCTTGGTTGTGATGTTTTTATTGATTCGTTTAGTAATAAGTAACTAATCATTACCGCTACTTCTATACCAAGAATTGAACTAGACGTGAGAAGCTGTTAATTTGAACCAACCTACATATGGCTCTATTTGAAGTCTAAATTGAGTCTCATGCTAGTGCCATCTTTCCATACCGGGCATATACAGTGATATTCATCTGTTGTTAACAATAAGATATATCTTTCTCACTAGTAAAAAAAAAAAGAAGGTACATCTAATTAAAGAAAATGATATCCTTTTCCAACCTATCATGGATTACGCTTAGCATATTTTCTAGTGCACCATGACAGAAGTACATTTACAAAGAGATATTACTAATTAGTTTTAATTTGAGGAGACAAAGACAACCCTTTAATCTGAATAAGGTTCTTTGGCTGTAATATTAGTATATTACCACATTGGTTTGGCATCTAGTTGTTATCTTTTGGTAGAAAATATAGTGATAATTGCATTTTTAGGGTATGCACATAGCTGGTAGGATTTTTGCTAATACGTTGTTATATGCAGATTACACTCAAGTACATGTTGATGTCAGGCTGCAGGGGATAAATGGGAAGATAGAGAATGGAAGTGATCAAAGGTGCATTATACTCAACAGACTAGTTCAATATATTTTGTTCTTAGCATTGTGTTGACTTCTGCAAATGTTTTGGACTTTAGGTAGATCTACATGATATTAACTGAAGTACAAGCGTAAATTCACATAAATTGAGAACTAACTCTCTCTCTCTCTCTCTGTGAAAGTAAAAGTGTGAACAGAACATGGTAGATTCTATTTTGTATTGTTATGATAACACAAAACTTGAAAGATATAAAACCTTCCTAATCTAATCAGTAGGATCCTGGAGGCAGTACTTGTGTTCTTTTCCTATGAATATACTTGTAGGGTAGTCATCAGTAAAGACTCGCATAATCAGCAGGCCCATATGGCTGGAACCATTCAGCCAGTACTCCTTTCTTCCTTTTAGGGTTGCATCCAATGTCTTGGCATAAGATATCGTTTAAACCAAATGTTAACAGTGCTTTACAGGACCTGCGAAAGTACTTTCCGTTGTAAAGATCCTTTATATTTAGCCCACTCTGCTACACTCTCTTCCATACATCTTATGCTTGGTAATTTGAAGCGACCAGCCAGGAAATGTGTAACCAATTGGCATCCTTTCTGGGCATATTATGTTGGTAAGGCTCTCAGAGTATCCAACAATTGCTAACTGAGGAATCCGAGGATGGATGCATTCTCTGCAAATTTCAAATATTTTGGTAAATGGGAAATGAACATACAGGCTTTTAACTAGTAAACATTAAAACTTAAACATGATGTATCAAGTTTATTAAATTCTCATCACCCAAATTATGCTAACTACTGGCTTATTGTTATCAAAGCATTGGTATTTCGTAATGATACCTATTAGCTGGTCTGAAGCGTAAAAATGGTTAATAGCTTCAATAGCTGATGGGCATTTCATGCATAATAGCAGTGCACTATTTTTGTGGACAAAATGTTATTTTGTTCCTGTCTATTCACTTTTATTTTCAATATGCAAACCAACCAAAGAAATGTCCACTTGTACCTGTATAGAGGGACGCTGTAGCTGATGACCCTGCACTATCTTTTTGCACCAGTTTGCTGTGAAGATGTTCTAAGTTTCTGATCTCCCTAAATCCTGTTGCTAGAATTACAATGTCACTCTTTATGTGTTCTTTTCCATCTTCCAGGGATGATTCCATCATTAAAGAAGCTGAACCTCTTGGATTTCTTGAGAATAATGCTGCCTTCATCAACCTTATCATAAAACCCCTCTGGTAGCAGTGCAATCAAGCAAGACGACATGGCAAAGGAGAAGCTGTAGTCAGGAACCATCCCATGCTTTTGTAAAGGAATGCTTCGCTTGAAGTAAGCTTCGATTACTTTTGAGACTGCCCATCTCTGAAAAAACAGATGGAAAGAAATACTTTCAGTTTTGTGGGTTCTCAAGCTTATTAGTCTGAATGAAAGTTGAACTGGTTTCAAAACTCCAATTAAATTGAAGTGCTAATGTACCAAGGGAGAGAGCGCAGTGGCCAAAACATAATATAGAAACCCTTCACCGGGTTTATGAACTAGTAGCTGTGAAATACGGTTAAGATAGAAGTAAACTGAGGTCAACTCCCAAATACTGATTTGTGGACCAACCAGTGCCTTGTTCTATATATCATGGTACATGGCTGGGTTTCAACCTACATATTGAACAGAAGTGTTAGCCATATGTTCTTTAGACTGATTATTGCCATGTTGTGAGGAGTTGATTCTGTTTGACGTACCATTCACCTTGGCGACCTCTGAGCGATGTCAAATGCAGATTTTCCAGAGCCTATTATAGTCACCTTCTTCCTTTGACAAATTCGCTGCATTATCCATGTAAGAGTAATCTATTGAGTGCAAGATTTTCCCCTTGAACAACTCTAGCCACTGTTTGCCGAAATTCTGGATATTTGGGGCTTCCGCTGTGCCTTCCAATGCACACGATTAGAAAATCCACTGAAAAACCTGTGACAACAGGAGATCAACATACAAAGTTGCAGTATGGCATACAATTTTCTTCACACAAAAGGTGAAATGCTTATATTGTTGGTTCAAGCAGTTTGCTGACTTCATATATTCTGTTCAGGGTGAGGATGCTGTTCTATTTTCATTGCTAGATAATTTTCTTTTCTCACATGTTACTCCATTCCTATGCACCAGTGTGAATTGATAAATATGCAAGGTGAATGCACATACCTCAATGTTACAATTTTCAAGTCCTTCACGGTGAGGCGCCACACCCCATCTTTCTGAGCACCAAATGCCTCACCATTGCCAGACCAGTGCTCCCACTGGCATTATCTCTCCCTCGGTTGCCCCAAGGTATTCAACTCCAAGCACCTGGCTATTGAACCTGATGCACTTTGAGGAGATCAAACTCGCTGGCATATGACCTCAGGTACTCCATGACCTTCCTATGGCTTGGGTACTTCTCTGTCACAGTTGCTTGGCCATGCCAGGTCTGAGAACCTGAATGCTGTGGTTGGTGCCTGGAGCTTGTTGACTCCAAGGTGTGTGCCCAGACGCCACGATGGTGTCATCTGCTTCGAATACTACCGGGTTGAATCCTTTGTCGAGTGAGTGCTTGCATGCTGCTAGGCCGCTCACACCGGCGCCGATGATGCCACCTCTTCCTGTCCATTTTCTTGCTCTGCACCAAGTTCTTGGGAGGAGGAAGTTAGGAGATGGGGTAGATGTTACTTCATATGAAGTTTGTTATTTGATTCTTGGATAAGTTAAATTAGATTTTTTTTGGAGTTGGTGGATCTTTTCAGGGGATTGGATGGGGCCAAACCACCACACTTGCTTGCTTGGCATCTTCCCTGTTTGCTGGTTTTTAGCCCTGTCAGGCTTTGGCAGCTTTGTCCCTTTTCTTCGCTGTGATTTATTATTTGTGTTCAGTGGGAGGCTGGGAATGATTCTATAGAAATAGGTTGACGGATGAGTTTTGAGTGCTTAATGAGGTGAGAGTTGCTTTCAAAATTGGGCAAAACAACATGGCATCTCAAATTCAATGGGATAGGATCTGAATTTTTACACAAATAATCAAGAGGGCATCCATGGGGGCTAGAATCTGAATAGTGGAGTTCACGGATCGGATGTCAGATTTTGTCATAATCGTCACTATAAAGTAACCCCCAAGTCTAAGCGATTTTCTTTTCTTTCTTTCTTTTTTTTTTTTTCTCAAAAAAAAATCCCAGTGTACTCCGGAATGCCACCTAAATTGGGCGCTCAGCAACGTTGTGGTCTAAAACAGCCCAAAACTATCTACAAAGATTTGGGCCCAATATGCAGGGCGACGTTGTGCAGAGTCGGCGGAGTTGGATGCGTGGACGCGGTCGGTCCTCGGGCGTGTCGCTTCGTCGACCGAATCCCATCCCCGCCCGCGGCGTCGCCGGGCGGCGCCCATGATCGGAAGACGGGAACGGGAGCTTACGAAACAGCGTGGATATTGTTATTTGGACATTGCCGTCGTCGAGCCGTCGACCGGCGACCGAGGAGGCCAGATGACGTGATGTTCGTTAACTAACTCATACAACGAGACAGCCGACTACTCGACCGTCTCCGAATCTTAATTACCATTACCAATGTAGCAGCACGTACGCATGTTTCTGATAGATCCAAACGCTCCTCCCCGTCATCACATCACATCATGTCAATATATATCGCATGGTCATGCATGTGGCATCAACAAGTCAACCGGTATATATGACCCTTCGCAGGTCAACTGTATTTTAACCAACAGAGAATTTCCATCATTTAGAGCTCTTCAGTTCAATCTCATGTAGTCGATTGTACATATAGGTCCCATCGTTTGGCATATTCATATGCTTATCAGCTAAATTTTGAATTTTCAACGTTAAATTTGGAGCTGATTTTGGGTTTTTTTAATCGAAGTTTATTTTTCAGCCTTTGCTTTTGGATCGTAAAAACACATATATAAAAGTTTTTATTCACAAATTGATTTTCGTTTGTAAATATGCATTTGGCATATTCATATAATATGCCATCCGATGAGCCAATAGAGATTAGGGATACTATTAACAATGGTCGATGGCATAAGAAGGTCGGTGTACTTCACGATATCTGTACAGTCCGGAGTTCGTTTAGGGCCGTTGAATTTCTTTGAAGTCAACTGCATAGAACCGGTCGTGGCATCTAAGACACTCATCATGGCTTTATGGATGCGATATTAACAATTGTATACAGCAAGATCCATGGTAGATTTTGACCGGAAACGTGGGGCAACTTCAAGAAAATGTGTAGTCACTGATTAGAAACATAAGAATTAACTTATTACAAAAAGGAATCACCTAGGACTATATATATAGTAACATATGTGTGGCTTCACAACAGTACATGTAAGATGGTAAGGAAACAGGATCAATGTATTGTAGTACATTGCTTAATTTAGTTGAGCGCTTGTATGCACATTGCTTATTAGAGATCGAGGAGTGCACTCAAGAAGAGCTTAGGGAATAGTTGAGCCAGAATAAGCAGCAGACCATCCAGGGGCTACTGAGTTTCAGTCCTGGATCTATGGCACACGCTGAAGAAATTCGCTCAGATAAGAGGTACTCATGCATGGTATTACTAGTTTTGTTTTTTTTACGTGTTTTGTTATTATTATGATTTTATAATTTTATTGTCAAGAGGAACACTGTAGGAGAGAATTAAGGTCAAAGTGTGATTGGGAGACTACATGCAGGACCAAACAATGCATTGTTTGACGAAGGCACCACCCAACAATGCCTTTGCATTTAAAAAAATGAGGGAAATTAATACTTGCACTTGATAACAAGTGTACTTTCTTCCACCAGATATTTCCGAGACGAGTAATGCGATACTACTTAAAATTCTTAACAAACTGGTTTACAAACAATATTGGATTTAATTAGTGCCCGGTCGTTATAAAAATCAAGATTCATCATAATATGCAACATCAGTTTTTCTTAAGGTGTTTATAAGGAGAATGGATTTCAGTTCTTTGAAATCTAAACTATTTAGGGAGCTGAAAATTCTCTGGAAAACTGCAGGAGCTAAAACCTCTCCAAATAGGTCCTGTGTACCACAGTTCATCCAACTGAACGGATGCACTTGAGTTCTCTGTCAGGTTAGAAAAAACGTTCATCGACAGAAGTAGTGACCAAACCACAGCTTGTCTTGTTGCCAAACTGCAGTAATTATTACATCTAACAAGGAACACAAGCTGTAGGAGCTGGTGAAAGGTAAATCCATATGGCGAGGCATCTCAGGCAAAGCCAAATTCCGTTCTCTCTAGAAACAAACTCAACACAAAATGGTTAAAAGCAAAATCATAGAACTACCTTTGCAAGAGTTCGACAGTACAAATGTCTCCTGATCTACATTCTAACACAAAAACATGTGTTCCCCTGGTGTCCATCCACACTTACACGTCCAATCAGCTACTGATTAAGTCCACACTTACACTGCCCAGATTACTCACAACATGAGACCACGAATCAGTAGCCCAGGCACTGAGAAAACAAGAATGGAAATGCTCCTCAAACATGATTGAGGAAGCTTACACACAAGAAAATGACATGAAGACAAACGATCAGCTCAGTCCATCTCAACCACGTTGATGCCAGCCTGAACGCCGATGAGTGAGCCTGCTGCGCCATTGGAGACATCGCAGCAGCTGCGAGGTACAACGAACAAGGGGTCAATATGTTACTCATTGCAAACAAAACGGTACTAGTTAGTATTTGTTTTGTGTTACATCTGAGCTGCACTCACCATTGCATGTAGAACTGGTGGTAAGATTGGCAAGGATGGTGAAAGATGTGCTATTGGTGTACCCTGCATACGAGCACGCCGTGCTTTCGCAAGACGATGCCGGTGATGTGGTCGTGTTCCCGAGGAACATATCTCCACATTTCGCAGCTGGGCAGAAAGATGAGCTTATTCCTTGTGTTGGTTGACAATCCAGCCTGAATAATTCAGAGATTTGTCCGGAGTTAGAATCGGGCGACACATACTCATTTGCAGATTTGCCAATACTAGTAAGCATGAGCTTTAGTAGAGTGAACACTCACTGCCAAGTGTAGGAGCTGCAGCCACACATGATGCAGTTGTTGGCGGTCAGAATGTAACTTCCATTGGGAACAAGGAGGTTGCGGTCTATAGCTGTACTGCTAATGGCAGAGGAGCAGGCTGCACATACATGTGAACTGTTAGTCCCAAACATTATTAAGAGTGAACGTATGACAATGAGATGAAAAGGAATTATATCTCTGAAATTCTAAGTCTACTAAAATTCCAATTAGAAAGGAAGTACTAGACAGTTGACAGTAGCATAAAAAAAAATGGCAGTGGGCATTTTAGCTTGCACAATACTGACATTACCACGATTATGACAACAACAAATTAACTTGGTGACTTACGGGTAAGTTACATATGTCGAATGGGAAATGTTCTAAACTTCAGATCCAATATGCAGCAAGGCATATTCAGAAGACCAGAACTATGACCACTTAACAGTAGTTCAGTGGAGATGTCACTGTGTCGGTACATTGTTTTCTACTATTACTCCTACTAGGATACTACAGGTACATTCAAGTTCCTACAGTACAGGCAAGGACTCGGGTCCTTTATAATCGATTAATACAAGCCAAAGGGATGATAAACGCTGCAACTTGCTACTCCTAAGCTAGCAAAAGCTGCAACAGGAAACAAGTTGGAGGACTGAAATACTAGTAGTAACTAGTGTCAAATTTTACTGCATCTTTTTATTATGCCCATCCATAAGCACACCTTTTCAAGGGCTCAAGGCAAATGATGAGAAAAGCATGTTCTGAACATTGGTTGTTGTGGGGTAAGATTAGTACTAGAATGTACAAAGAGGAGCAAAAAGAGATAGAGCTTTGTGTTCAGCCCACAGCTAAGCATTTCTATCTCATCCAGCACAAAGAACCTAGAAGTTCAAAAAACACTGTATAAATGCAGCTTGCACACCAGCTATTGCAACATGTACTTTGTTGGATGCGTCAATAAGAGTTAGTAAAAGACACAATGCAAACAAGTACTACTAGTAACAAAGGAGCACAAAAAGTTCCCAAAGACAAAAGGATGTGCCAAAAGGTTGTGAGCTTCACTAGATACAGTATCTTGGAGGCAATGGCAGCAAGATACTCAAAAGCATTTCAAATGAAACAACTTTTAGAAGACATTTTTCATTTTTAAAAAGTAGTTTTTTAGAAGACATTTTTAGGTGAAGTACTAGCTCCTCCTACAAATCAAAAGGAGATATAGAAAAATAATAATAATAATTGTTTTTTTCCTCTATTTTTGTCCTGGAGTACCTCGGAGCGGCACATCAAGAACCTGGCCGGCGAGAAGGCTCTTGGCGTCGGGCATCCGGTTCAAGGCGAGGACGGTGGCCTCCGTGGTGGCGAAGTCCTGAGCAATGGCGGCCACGGAGGCCCCCGGCGGCACGACGTAGGTGTAGTGAACGACGGGCTGGCCGGCGACGGGGTCGCAGCTGCAGGGAACGGGGATCCAGAGCTCCTGGCCGACGGCGATCTTGTTGGGGTCGGAGACGTTGTTGGCGGCGGCGATGTCCTGGTAGGTGACGAGGCCGGCGAAGACGCCCCTGGCGATGGCGTCGAGGGTGTCGCCGGCGTCCGGCTCCGCTGCTGGTGGTTGCTCGATTTGACCGGGCAGATTAAGGTTCGGATCGAGGTGGCGTTGCATGTGCGGACGATGATTTGTTAAGGTGGGCAATAGCTCCTACCAGACTCCCTGTACTGTACGTACTAATCCTGCTACGTCCCGGAAGCTGCGGACCAGCTTCGGTTCCTGTCAATTGCATGCCCCGATCGATCGCGATGCACGTACGGGCTCGGATCGTACCCCGTCGCGTTTAAGTTAATGATCGACACACGTGCACCAGCATTAATATGTCATCACTAACTCCAACGACGTGCTCCACGTACGTACAGACTCCTATACCGGGTACTGTATAGCTGGCATCCGCCGTTCGATTTTGCTCGTCGTATTCGTGTGCCAGACTGCCAGGGCGCATATTCATGTTCCAAAAACTGATCGATGTGTGTACGAGCGCGCTCACGCCAACGTGTAGCCGGCTAGCCGCTCGTGCGCACGCAGCCTGCGTGCACCGGTCGTTTTCAGTTGTGCGCAAGCGCACACGCACGCGCGCACGGACGTGTCGCGCACCTACCGCGTCGCCTTTTTTGCCCTCCCCGGCTTTCCCTCCCTCCCGTTTTCGTCGTTTCATGTCGACGTCGCCTTAATTTGAGGCGTATGGGCGTATGGCTACCGCTGAGATCGACGTGCGCGTTCGCCGGCCGTCGCTGCCCACGAGACGTTCGTACGAGAAATGGACCGCCACAGCGCCTGTTCTACTTTACCCGTTCCCAAATTTTTGGACGAAATGCAGCGGTGGTGTCACGGAAAGCCCCAAAGGATAATGTTAAACAGATCGCCGTTACCGATCGCAGCTTATAGTAGAGATCTGATCCCAGCGCGTGTAGTTCATGCATCACGCTGCACAGCTGGGCGAGCTGGCAACAGACTAGTAGTAGTCCTCGACTCCTGACCACACCTAACGAAGCGACCTGTTGTCCGGTTGAGACCGGAGAGACGGGGAGAGGGTGTGAGAGACAGGTCATGTGATGGTGAGGAGCGAGGAGGAGCTTGAGGTGTGTCGCCCGGTGGATCGAGGCGGTCGGTACTCGGTACGGTACCTAGCTGGGCTGAGTATTCATCTCATCTTGGGCTTTCTGGCCTGTATCGGTAGGACTGCAGGAGTATACTAGTACTACTCCTACGTAGTAGTACGTACACAATATACTAGTACCACTGTACTACGTACGGCACATGGCATGTTCCCCACTTGCCCTGTTCGTTCATGGGAATCGGATGAGCAACTTTAATACAACTGCAAGTCAGTCTTAAACAAATACTGCAAGTCTACTACTGTCGGCCGGAGTAGCTTAAGAGCAAGTTTAATAGTATAGCCAACTACTAGCTCCAATTCATCTATAGCTAATTTAATAGTTCGTTCATACAATAGTTACATACTACACTATTAATACCTGGTCCCACATGTCATACACACACTGCGTCTTGAAGTCCGTGCTACAGCTGACTACAAATCTATAGCCCGCTGCTCTTCTCTCTTCTTATTTATCTTTTTAAAATATATTTGTAGCTGGCTTATAGCCTGCTATGTACGGGAGTACTCCACTATTTACTGATGTACTCGAAGTAGTACTTATTACAGTACTGATCTACAGCATTATTGTTGTAGCAGGCACCTGCATTCCTGATGCCGCCCTGATGACAGATCGGATTGGAACTGATCATCACAAAGAAATACGGAGTAGAGTAACTGCGATATGTAGTGCAGTCTCCTACTGTAAGTCCTAACCTCGAGTTCTTTTGAGCAGTCTGAACAAGACAGATAACATATGACCGTGTTCCAGAGTGCATCGGTAATTTGTGAAAGTTTTCAGAAAACAGAGAAAACACACAAAGCCTGTTGATAATAAGCACGTGGCCATCAGTGCCTGTTGCTAGATTAATTCTATTTACATGTGTATCCATCAGTGCCTCTCACTACAGATCAAATTGGCAAGTCGATCGATGCCACTCACGGCGCCTAGCTCGGCGCACACTTGCACAGGCAATAGAGTCACCCATCAGCCATATCAGTCCATCGCGCAGCGGCAAGTTGGGCCTCTTTCTTGCCTGCCTCGTACCGTCGCGAGAGGGACAACTAACCACACGAGCGCGCGCGCACGAGCAAAAAGAGAGCACAGGAGATAAGCACGTAGTAGCTACCAGCTAGCGACTGCCATCCCATTGAAAGGGGCCGAGATCGATGCGTGCAGCATCCAAAGCATATATGCATGCATCCACCTGATTACTCGTCTTATCAACACACACATACTACAAAAGATAAATCAATTAATCATGAACAGGGAACGCACGAACGTCCATGATCGATCACGAGCTGATCAAAAATCATCCATCACTCAGTAGCCCGGTTGCATTCAGTCGACACTGATGATCGACGATCCATGGGCGCACGGGTCGCTCGCCGCGGTACGAACGTGTACGCGCGTGTGGCAGAAGGGTGTCGCGGGTGAGCCGTGATATGACCGCGCGCGCGCGCACATGCCCCACGTCGACCGATCGGGGGCGGCGCCGGCCACACCGCGGCGCGACGGAGACCGCTGCGTGGTGATATGGAGGCAGCGGCGCTTTCCCGCTGGGGCCGAGTGCCTCTCTCGTCCAACCGCGGTCTCGATCGACGGCGACGTACGCTTGTAGATGGCTCCGTCGGTCCGTCCCAACAATGCACCACCGTGATGAAATCAACTTCTTTGCCGTTCATAAAGTTCGTATTCTACCGTACCGTACACCATCGGGATTTTACACTACGCCAGCTCAGGTTATCAGTGATGGGTTCAAAGCGTCACTTTTGACGGATTTGACCCTTATCAGAAATTAGTGGTCAATGATAACTCCTCTCACCTCTAATGGGTGGAGACCCGTAAGTGGTGACCATAATCTGTGACAGGCCACAAAATTCCACCCGTTACACAGGAGATTGTTCTCTAACAGGCAATATATTATCACCCCCGTCACTGAGCTACTTAATGGGGCAAAAAGAGATTCAATTCACATGTTCGCACAGAGTCACTGATATATATTAACCGTGAGAAAAGGTTGCTTGTTGCCAGAGTTGGGATCCTGAGCTAGTGGCCAAATGGGCGAGAGGTGAATGGAATCCTAGTAGATTGCAGGCAGCCGCCCAAGCATTTGTTCTCGAATTCGTTTTGTTCTCTGCCTGGCCTGACTCAAGGGCTGAGCCATGTATTCTTGGATTGTAGAAGTACAACGTATCTACGTATGCATACATCACTTCACATTTGTACAGCATTCTCTTGCGGAGTTGAACAAAAAAGTGAAGACTCTTTGATGACAGGATACTTACTGTTGGCTCCTTTCTCTCAACAAAGATTACAAAATGTTAGTGTCATACTCATGAGCCCAGGACAAGTTTACACTTTACAGTAGTTCGTCATAACAGTGAAAATGATTCAAGATGGGAGAAAAAAAAACTTGACCCAATGAAACTAAAAAAAAATGAATTAAGCTGCTGCACAAACACGTTTCCATGATATACAAGCATGCTGTTACAAAGTCAAAGAAAATTACTACTTACTAGCCGACGACGCTGGAGAGCGGAGACGCCAAAAAAAATGAGGCCACCCTTATTGAGCTAGAGGCAATGCGGCAAGAGGTGTTGATGTACAGGTCCACCTCAAAAATCTATGTACACCAGCAACTGCAGGTCTAGCTACTTTCAGGCGTGAAATCCATCAATTGCTAGTTTGCTACCACACACAACAAGCGTCTGAGAAGTTAAATCTACATAACTTAGCTAAATGTCTTCTAGCTAGATGCATAACTGAATTAATCCGAAAGGATTTCCTCCAGCACAGAATCTACTCTGCTGGCCAATGAATCATCTTCAGCTTCCATGTCAATCATTTCTCCTATCCCTGAAGGATCATCTTCAGTATCAGGTCGATCCGCCTCTTCATCGGTATAGATAGGATATGTTGGCCCACCAATAGGTTTGTTACTTATTTCAGTGCTGTTAATAGTTTCTCGGTTACTTCTGGAATCCGATCCGACTACCGACTTTATGCCGGTCTTTTCGCATATACAGGCAGCAGGGTTGGCATGGAATTCACCTCTTCCAGGCGTAATTTCCATGGGCTCTCCAATGAATCCTTTCTGTATTGTTTGTACCTGTGAGGAGAATGCATCCCATGAAATATTTGACCTATTCATAAATAAGGGATAGAGCTGTTTAGCACTTGGCCTGATTGTTCTCTTGTGGCCAAAATATCTCCTGCAGAGAGTACCAGTAGATAGTTAGAGCTCGATGAACTAAAATAAATAAAATATCCAAATGGAAAGAACTGATGCATCACCTTCGCCCAACAAGAATTTTGGCCATGTTACCGTTGTTGTTAGTTACAAAAGCATCACTTCCATCACAAACAATAAAATCAATTGCCGCCATGCGAGATGAGTGTGCCAAGAATGGAGTCAATTCCTCTTCTGTGGATAATGTTTCTTTGGTATGGTAATTGGGGAAGAGCAATTTGAGGGGTGCTAAAGTGTCTTCCCCTCCATATATCTCACCGGAAGCAACATAGATATGGACATCACTTTTGTAGCCTAATGCCCTCAACATTAGCCCTACCTCCTCAGGGGTTAGTGGGCATCGACCTTGCCTCCTTCCTTTCTCTGGGTCGCCTATCTGAAATGTAGAACACAAGTTGGTAACAGGAAACTTTAGCTCACTTCGAAAGTATCTGCTGCATGATATTGTTCTTACATGCAAAGTTTTCCATCGCTTGCGAATGGAGCCTAGTTCTCTTTTCTCCTTTTCTCCACCACCATAATAACACCCAGAAAAGGCAAGCATGTCAGGTTCAAACCTGCCATCAGGATAGACGGTGCATGCTGAAAAAAGGAGCAAAATGATGCATAGTGCAAGAGGAAGAGTGTACATATGAAATGTTATTTTAGTCTACTTTCTCTTCAATTAATCAACCTCTATAATTTTTCTGTTCCATAATAATTCTAACAAAGTTAAGCGAACAGGTCGGAGCTGAAAACCACCTTATAATTTTAGCAACAATAGCAGTATTTTGGTCATTAGAAGTTGACACTTCATTGTGCAGCAAAAAGAATGGATCAAACAGGTTAATTTTGAACGATAAGGAAACCTGCAGATTGAGGACAGCTTTATCTAAGCATACCTCAGGTGCAGAGCAATAAAATGTCTGCTCTTCTCTCGCATTCGTTTTATTAACTTTTCACCCAATTCTTGTATTGGGTCAGTAAATCTCAAAGCATGATAGTTGACTCGGCAACGCAGTTTTTGCAGGTCCTTGTCCAACTTATTTGAGAGCCTGTAATCATATTTAGTCAGGCGAATGACCTGAATAACCAGCGAGAAAGTGGTATGAGCTATATGGCTGAGGATTTTTCTGAACTTCAACCACAAAAAGAGCTAAAATACACAGAGAAGCATGAAGAACAAAATGCATGTATAAGCTATAAACACGGAATGAAAGCACTCTCAACTTCCAACATAGACATTCAGTAAAAGTTATCAAGGTTCGAATAGTATCCAAGTATCTGATCTAGAATGTGGAAAGGAACAAACGATAATTTCACATAAAATTAATATAGCCTAGTAACAAAGACTACTACAGAGTCACAGGGTCCACGACTTACATGTTTCTTCAGGAGTGCAGGTAATACACGGTTTAAGTAACATTTTGGAGTGCATTTTCGAGGGACGCGCATTTTATAAGGTTTCACAGCTTTACCCCCTTTTTCTGGAGGTTCTTTGATAATATTGACATCCTTTGCAAGAAATGAGATGAACCAGTTGATATCAAATATTTCAGAAAAGTTGCTGCAGCAGAGAGCATTCAGAAAAGAAGTTAATCAGTTCAACTAAAATATGCAATCACACATAGAGGATCATGAATTAAAATTTGGAGGTGCTCTATGCTTTTATACCTTGAATCTTTCCAGAAAGATCTTTGATCCAATTCGGGAACAACAAGCGTTGCATTTAAAATGCGTGCAGCGACAACAGCATCAACTATCTAGAAATAAGCAGATGTCATGATATATCTAATATGGAAAAAAAACATAAGTACTTAAGAGTTCCAAATAAATGTAGAACCATGGCATTACTGCAATGCTATTCAGTTTCATCCATAAATGGAGTGCAAACTACCAACTCCAAAGTTAGTAGCTTCAGAAACAAAGAGATTTGGTGTGGCTCAGCGTAATAGCTACTAAATTTCATGAACTTCACCACTTCTAGTTTATAATTCTAATTCATTGTCAGAACCTTGCCTAGTGTATACTGCATTTTATCAAAATAGAGAAGCTTCCCCAGTGCATGATAGTATACTTATACAAAAGAGAGAGATGCATCTCACCCCTGTTCTCTGCTGATTGAGACCTCCACTTGTAACAATAGTCAAATATCGATCCGGCTGTGTGGTGACACTGGAATCTAGAAGACATTAGAAAGGCGATACCTTTAGGCAGAGGATAGAATCAACTCATTCCAATAAAAAGACGTTTCGACTATTTCCAAAGAGTAGCATGAATTAAGCACCAATACAAATTAAGTTTTACTTATCATTCACATATAATAAACGATTACACAAAGTACACAACATGTTTGATGTGCTATACAAAGTTTAGCAGTCAATTAGAGGCTTAGTGCAGAGAAATGGCTCACCAAGGAATTTTCCGCTAGAGTTACTGCAGCCAAAGAAGTTGCTAGCGAGCTTTGAACCCCATAGGTCAATTGGTGCAACCCTTTCATTCCTCTACATTTTGAGAAAAAATAATTAATTCATCAGTCATCTGTTATAAAAAATCAAAGCTAACATTCCCTACGCAGACATTTCAAGGCTTGAAGCCCATCGTATCTCTTCACTACTGCTACTTGACACAGTGACAAATGCTATAAACCTGTATGATCCAATTTACTAGGACATTTTTGTATTGCATCAATCAATATCCGAACTTATATTCTCTACAGATCAAATAAACACAAGTCTAAACAGCTCTCAGCTCTGGTATTGAATAAACCGGGTTATAGAACAAGCTCATGATTAAAATTAAACTCATTCATCAACAATCCATAACACACACACAAAGCAATTCTAGCCGGAATGCCGGAGGAGCCGCCGCTCGTGAGGCCGTGTTATCTTCCACACACACAAATCCACATTTGAAATTTAGAATCCTTCCATACAACTGCTAAACTATATATCACCTCATCAATCTCAATGCCTTAACAAAATGTTTCCACACAACTTTACACCGTGCGTAAGTGTGTTGACATCAAAGTCCTAATTAAAACCATGCAAATAATGTATGTTCTGAAAATAAATTATGCAGGCTACACAGTTATACATTCATAGCTAAGTTTTTAATTTTAAAAAATGCTACATATATCCGGTTGAATGTAGAATCCGGGTAAAAAAATACCATTCTCTAAAAAAAATGTCGTGGACATGTGTTAGGATTAGGTAATCCATTATTCATGTTATTATACACTGTACTGAGTACTACTATCAAACTACTTCCAAAAGGATATACAGTATTCTCCAACAAGTCAAATGAACCTGGCCGGGATCATGGAATTAGATGTCCATGTTCAATGAACCGCATGTCCCAACCGTTCAGCTTACCATTCCAGTTGTGTTTATCATGTGTATCCATCTCCTTCTCTTAAGAAGGTCTACTCATTTTATATATTTTTTAGATTTTCTTGAACAGACAGTCTTGATAATG
Source organism: Oryza longistaminata (assembly GCA_009805545.1). Lineage (NCBI taxonomy): Eukaryota > Viridiplantae > Streptophyta > Magnoliopsida > Poales > Poaceae > Oryza > Oryza longistaminata. The sequence continues at coordinate 6,888,581 of CM020183.1, forward strand.
TAATGCCAATTGTTTTTTTTTTTTGAGAGCAATGTAATGCCAATTGTTGATCGGATGTACCGACACTGCACATTGCCATATATAGTTTGTTTAAAACTGAATGAACCATGCCGAGAACATGGCAACGTTCACTAATTTTTGACGAACCGATCGAATGGCGGAGTCGTTGTAGGACGAAACTGAGAGGCTGAGATTTCCGCCGTGGGCCGAATATTCTGGGCCAGTACTGTTGGTGAAGCCCACTTTGATTGATGTATGTTTTCTTGGGCTGCATTCAATGGCCCATCAGAATGCTAATTTGTCATGTATAAAAGCCATAATGGAATAAGTTCACCAGAGATCCCTCAACTTAACAGCGAGATTTTTTAAGGTCCCTTAACCACAGAACCAGAAATGTGTATCTCTAAACTTACACAGACCGTGCATACAAGGTACTATGGCAGTATATATGGGTGGTTTCGCTGACGTGGCATCCTAGTCAGCCAAAAAAAATAAAAAAAGTGTGTGGGGCCCACCTATCAGCTACACATATTTTTTTCTTCTCCTTCTCTTCTCTTTTCTCTCTTCTCTCTTCACTCTTCCCTTCTTCGGGCGGCAGCGGGCGGAATCGACGATCGCAGCAGCAGAGCGGCGGCGGGCTGCGGGCGGAGTGGATGGCGGGCGAGCGCGGCGGCGGACCTCCGCCATTGCTGCCCCTTCCTCCACTCGCCGCTCATCGCGTGACGGCGCCGAGGCGGCTGACTGCGGCGGGGAGGAGGTGGACGTCGACCATGTCTTGCATGCGGAACACGCGCTCCACGGCATTGCGCTCGACGTCGTACACGAATACCTTGTGTCTTCCCGTGGCGAGCAGGATCTTGCTGCTGCTTCCTCCGGCAGGTTCTACAAGTTGATGGAGCACCGCACCTACCACGACGCCGACGCCGACGACGGGCCGCTCCACGTGAAGAGCCCGTAGACGCGGCCGAAGAGGCGGTTGTCGAAGACGGCGCACAGCGAGCTAGCCGTCGAGGGCGGACGGAGGTGGCAGATGCGGGAAGACAGCCGCGGGCGAACAAACTCGCATCAGAGCTCAAAACGCGCACAGCCAAATAACAGCCATGCGCCTAACTGCTTAACTGAAAACAAGCTAAAAACTAGGAATGCACAAGAATTATTCAACAGCCGGGGCCGGCCGGCCGGAGCAGCCAGTAGAGGTAGCCGTGGACGAACACCGGCGGCAACGCGGGGAGGAAGTTGGCCGCGCACGGCGGCACTCGCCCGACGCAGCGGCGCCACCCGCCGGCGCCCTGGGTGTACACCTCGCAGCTGTACTCCCCGCCGTTGCGTTTCTTGAAGAGCCTGACCACCTTGTGCTCCTCGGTCGCCGTGTTGTAGCCGAGCCCGGTGGTGGAGAGCTCGATCCAGGGCGCTGCCGACGCCGGTGGATAAGACGTGGGGTTCATGGTGGGCAACGTCGGCGTCGACTCTAAGTTTTGTCGTTAAGATCCAGTCGTTTCTGACGTGCAGATTGAACTTATGGCATTCGGATTCTCCATTATTTTCTTTGTTTTTTTTTGTTTTGTTTCGGGGTTCTTTTAATCAAGTTCACTTTGATACAACTCTGATTTTGCATCTTAGCTCCATTTGTCTCGGTTTTTCTTGCACTTGGTAGTATTTGGTAGAACGTTGGTTGATTCAAGCACGTGGATATTGGAGAAAAAAGGAGCTACCTTTAGCAGGCACTTCGTTTTCGTTTTAGCTCCCGGGGTGCTCGTGATTATTGTTGGGAGGTAACCTCGCCGCTTTGAGACCATTTATGCCAAGATATGTCATGCCAATGCCATGGTGGTCATGGCCATCCATCTGGACGTGGACTGCCTCATGCCGCACTGATTAGCTTCATGCCATGCTCATAGTATTCTGACCTGTAGACGTCGAAGATGAGCGTGAGGCCTATGCACGGCGTCGGCGACAACACGGCGTGGTCGGCGCTGATGTCGGCGACGGTGAGGAGCTCGCGGGCGGCGGCCGGCGGCGCCTCGCCGTCACCGTCGCGGAGCGAGCAGGCGTAGAAGGAGGTGGTGTGCCCTCCTGCGGCGGCGACGCGTCAGGATCTTGTCGACGAGCAGCTCGCCGCGCAGCTGGCACGGCTGGCCGGACGACTCCGACCGCCGCGCTCGCCGATTCCGCCCACAGTCGGCCCAAAGAAGGGAAGAGAGAAGAGAGAAAAGAGAAGAGAAGGAGAAGAAAAAATATGTGTAGCTGACAGGTGGACCCCACGCGCTTTTTTTAATTTTTTTTTGCTGACTATGATGCCACGTCAGCGAAACCACCTCTATATACTGCTATAGGACCTTGTGTGCATGGTTTGTATAAGTTTAGGGGTATACATTTCTGGTTTTGTGGTTAAGAGATCTTAAAAAATCTCGCTGTTAAGTTGAGGGACCTCTGGTGAACTTATTCCAAGCCATAATTAAGCCCATAAGCACTGCTCTTTCCTTTAAAACAAAAGCCTCATCCGTTGTTCACATATTTTAATAATCCATTTTGCCTTATTAGAGAATAATAATAAAAACTAATTTATATGTACTCTTAACTATTTAAAAGTCAATGTTAAAAAAACTACGTTAAAGATATCTTAAAAATTAACTTTAAAATTAAGTTTGAAAATTTAAATTTTGTTTTTTTTTGGCTTATGGCCTGTTTGGTATAGCTCCAACTCCTAAATTTAGCTCCAGAAGTTGGGTCTGGAGTGGAGTTGTGGGGCTGCCTGAACCCAGCTCCACAACTCTAGTTTATTTTGTGAGAGAGCTCCACCCAGCTCCACTCCTAGTTTTGGTGGAGCTGAAACTGTTTGGCTGAGCTCCAGCTCCAGGAGGGGTGGAGCTGAAGCTGGAGCTGTGCCAAACAGGGCCTTAGTATGTAACCGATTGGCTCTTAATTGTCGCGAAGAAAAAAAGAGAAGACTGGATTAACAATGCCTAACACCTGATCGAAAAGAGGAGGAGAAAATAAAATATGAAAAACACGTCACGCTTCCAGCTGAATGCCTGAATCACGTTTTGATTAATCTGAACCGAAGTGGCCAATGCAATGTTGTGTTGTTTCGCCGTCGATCACCAGTTCACAACGTGGTGGAACGCCTCACTCTTTGCCACCAAACAGTTAAGCGTCGTATGCTTTAAAGACTTAAAATACAGGGTGATTTGTGCACCTTATTTATGTTTTTTCCCCTCTCTTTTTTGTTCTTGAGAAACATGCATGCTTTCCTTTTCTTTGTAGTCAAGTGTGCAGGTCTCACACAACAAGAGATACTAATTCACTAAATGCAGACAATTTGAAAAAAAAATCATAAAAATTGACCATATGCATATATATACACACACCTGTCACCGAATTCTGTCGGTGCCTACTGCCAAGGATCATCAACGGGAAGCGTCAGCCAAATCGCTAACGTGCCCAACGTGAATTAATCAGTTACGAAACTAATGCAAAAGTGAAGCAAAAGTAAGACTAATTTGTTGAAGATATCACTTTACTCTTTTTCCTACAATCTTTTTCGCACTTGAGCTAGCGTTCTGTTTTTTTTTTTTTGCTTTTCTCATCAGGGTATTCTGTCGCGTGAAGCTATTACACTTGGCAGGATACTGGAGTGAGGATAAGGCATACATGTATGTATGTGGGTCCCACAGTGCATGTCATGCTGACCCCACCACCCCCTGGCCCCTTGGCAACCCCCAAGGGCTGGAACAGGCAGCTAGTATCCGCAGAGCCTCATGCACGGACACTGACATTGGGGGCCCACTGTTGATACGCTCACTGTTCAGGAATGAGACATTGCTGATCCCTGTGACTAATGATGGCTAATGGCGACATCGATGATCGATCGATCACATTCAAGCCGGGAATTATGGGCATGTTTACTTTGATGTCATTTTCAACCTTACCAAATTTTGGTAAAGTTACTAAAAAAGTGGCTACATTTAGTTTGCTACCAAATTTTGCTAACTTTATAAGAAATCCTGCCAAAATTTTAGCAAGTTACCAAAATTTTGGCATTACTAAAATTTGATAAGTTTTTTTTTTTCATCAAAGTGAACAGGCCCTGTAGCTCTCTCTTCTATGCCCTCTAAAACCTACTATGCCTTAGAATGCACTATCGCCGTCTCAAAATAGATTCATATGTAGGAAAGGTATTTTCATATTTTCATTACTTGAGAAGATATCCTTTCGTTTCGTATATGCTACTTAAATTATCATTAATTTTTTTAAAAAAATTAACAAGATATATTAATATGAAATATATCCATTCACAAACATGTAAGTTAAAATTCAACTTCTACAAATTTTAATAAAAATAACTAATATAACCGTGAATGTACGATGACTATTTCTAATTTAATTTGTTTTTTTAACTTATAAAAGTCTAATTTGGCATTGTATGTTTATGGATTGATATATTTCAATTGATCTGTATTTATAAAGTGATATATTTCATAATAATCTGGCCTTTTCTCTAACAAAATATATTTCATATTAATCAATGTTATTAATTTTTTTAATTTTTTTCATAACTATTTAAATGACATGTAAACATCAAGAGAGCATTCTTTTGAGGGACGAAAATCCGTATCCTCATCTGTACACTCTAATATTTGTCTCGAAATAAGTTAGTTTCTCAGCATATAGTTGTGCGATTGTTGCATGCCTGCAACTGACATTTGCTACAGATAATCCGAGCATGTTGACATTCACGTTGGTCCCATATTGCCGATGAGATCATCCGTCCGGGATCCGAGGGGATCAGATGAGACGAGAAAAAAGGAAAGAAAAAAAGAGAGGTAGTGAGAGCGAGAGAGATCAGAGATGAGGATTCCATCCAAGAATCAAATCTGTTTGAAGCGGATACCCTGCAGACGTCTGCTTCGCGCGCTTTTTTTCCCGCGCCATGAGTTGTCGCCGCGTCAGAGGCCTCCTCCTCCGGCACTCCGGCGATTCCCATCCCATCCCTCGCCGGTGATCCAGTGGATTATCCGTCTATCCGAAAGCGACCACTGTACTCCCTCCGTCCCAAAATAAATACAATTTGCACTATTTACGTTCAACGTTTGACCGTTCGTCTTGTTTGAAAATTTTTTATGATTAGTACTTTATGTGTGGCTAAATTTTTTTTATTTTTTTTATAAAATTTTCAAATAAGACGAACGATCGAACGTTGGACACGGATATCGACGATTGCACTTATTTTGGGACGAAGGTAGTACCGTGCAGATCAATGTGCCTCCGAGTCTTAATTCAGTCAGAGTTCTGTCTGATGATCCTGCGTGCTCAATTCAGCTGCGTGCAAAACGTGGACATATGTTTGGTTTGCACTGCAGTCTTTGGGCCTGTTCGGTAGTTCTAATTAGCAGCCAGCTGCTACAGTGAAATGCATAGAAGATCAATGGTAGCAGCTGCAGCTGCAGCGGCTGCACAGCCGCTGTATAGGGCTGCCGAACAGACCCTTTTTCTTTTGGAGAAAATGTGCAGGTTTCTGTTAGGTTTGCTGACACGAAAAGGTTCAGAGACGTACTACTCTTGATAGAATTCTTTATTATTTTTTTCGCAGTATAAAAATGCCGACTTCTTTCAGAACCATTGAAAATAAATTTGAGTAGGACAATCATCTGTGTTTTTAATACTACGCATTTTGGTTCATTGGTGTTGCATGCTTTCATTAGTAAACTCTTGGGATATTGACGTTTGGTTAGCGTTATCCTGTTGGAAATATCAGAGCACATGGCAAAAAAGAAAACATATTCAATAGTAATATATGCTACCCAGTATCACTGACCACTGAATATCGTGTGCTAAGAATGAAACTGCACTGAATATTTCAAATTCAGTCGTACGGGGCTTGCATTGCATGCTCGTACAGTATCTGTATTTTAGACTATTGTTGCTGTGGATTTGGATCAGGAATAGGCAATTACAATCTGATTGATGATGTGTGCTCGTACTATGTTGAAATTGTTGCACAGTTTGCAGTCTTCTGTGTGAAGCAAATATGGAGCTCAGTCTCAATACAGTTGTTTTCTTTTCTTATTTGAAGTCGATGAAATTTATTAGGAAAGGACCGGGAAATGATTCGCTGACCCAAGCGGATCGGAAGAAATGTACTACTGCAGTATGTGTATAGTTTATAGTACATTGTAAACTGTAACCCACCCTGGTTTTGATACCCATTCTGATTGCATCCTGCTTTAAGAGAAAGACAGTTTTTTTTTTTTTGAACATTTAAGAGAAAGACAGTTTGCGAAATCTTTTAAAATATTAACAACTTTGTGGTCACCATATCCTGTTGGAAAGAAGATCAGATCATGTGGCAGAAAGAAGAGGCAGAACAAAGTGCAGAACTGATTATCATTATTTTTTTTTTGCAAAATTAAGAGCAAGAACAAGCATGCTCATACTAAAACGTGGTACCTAAAAAAAACTCTGAATATTTTTTCTCGAATGAAACCCCATGCCTGAACTGTGGGCATAATAAAATTCAGAGAGAAGATGGGCTATGAAAGTTTTCAAACACAGCTAGTAGCTCCCAGTAGCAGAAGCAGATCTTGCTGACTGGGTTCACATGGCCACCACTAATCACACACATCATTACCGCCATAATCACCATCATTATCTAGGGGGTTGTAGGGTTATTTGTTAATGACCCAGTTGGGGGTGGTGTTGCTTAGTGCTGACCAATCCTCCTTATCCACCCGCCAAAAAAGAAAGGCAATCTGCTGATGAGGGTGAGAGAAGGAGGACGACAACGACGCGCGCGGCTACCAACTGCCGCACCGCCCCCGCGGCGAGCTGGTTGGGGGTGAGATCGAGTTGGATATTGATGAGATGGATGTCGAGACACAGTGGGAGCTTGATCGATTCGTCAACAACTTCAAGAAGGCGCTCAACAAGAGTCGACGGGCTGCCATTGTTAATGGTGAAAATGCCGATGTCATTGATGCTTCCGTGGCTAATGATAGTGATATGCTGGTGAATGGCAGTACCGCTACGATGGTGGACAACGGTGATGTGACGATGGCAATAGTGAGCAGCATGCTTTGTTCTTGGTTGCTATTAGCTTATGTGTGAAATGAGCTCTTATAATGGTTAATGTGTTTTGTTGTTTACAGGAGAGCAAGGATCCTGACAAGATCACTACACAGGCCGAGCAGTTGGATGAGTATGTAGATATTCGGGATGAAATGCCAACAGCAACTTACCAATCAGTGGAGATTGAGAAGGATACTGAGGTCGCGAGCAGTGGGTCCTCATCATCCAGTGGTATGATCGAACTGTCACTTTATAATTTGAACATCCAACTTCTTGATGAACGGAAGTTTTTGGGTTGTGTCTAATTTGAATTTTGTTACTGGTTCAGATTCAGGGAGCTCAAAGGACAGTGTCTCAGAATCTGGCAATGCCCATTCTCTGGTGTAAGGCCTCCATTCTAACAGTAGGATACGAGTAGGTGGATGATTAATTTCCTTTTGTGTGATTGGTGGTGTCGAGACACCAAAAGTGTAGGTGTTTTGTAAGTTGATTAAGAGGAGTTGGTATCTGTTTGGATTTAGTCAAGATTAATTTGTAGCGAGTGAACTGGCTTTGTGGCTATTCTGATAGCACAGGTGTCCTATGTACATATAAGTGGAAAGTGGAGACTACGGTAGCAATTGGTAGACTGGTAGCTGACCAGGCTTTCTGATCTGAAGAAGTGAATATGGTTCATGTGGCTGTCTGTTCTTCTAGTTCTCAATGCAGTTGTTTTGTTACAACTGTCATATACTCTTAATACTCTATGTAATTTGATGTGTCATTATGGGTGATTGTAACTGTGGTAATTGAAGTAGCAACCATAATCTTTTCTGGGAGATGTCTTGATTGTAGTGTTTCAGTGCTGTTGCTTCATGCTGGCAAAAGTTGTTTTTTTATATATCTTGTTATTGCAAACTGTTTTGTGATTATTAAATCGCTTGAGAATGAGTTTAGCTTATGTTTGCACGTGCAATAAATTTGCTTCATGATAATGTTCAGCTAAATGCATACATGATCGAAATGGTATGCATCTCCAATGCATACTGCATGAGTTTTTCACCACAGAATTTGAAAAGAATAGCCTGTCGTTAGTCTTCTCTAGTGATTCTGTATGTTTTACTCAGATTACTGACCTGCAATGTTGTCAACAACTCCTTTGTTAACAAAAACAAAAACATGCGCAGTGCGATGCTCAAGACAGCTCAACTGAATTGCATGTGCGAACAATTCTGAATGCACAGAGGATGCAGCAAAGTGAATTAACCTATGAAATCGTCCGAAGGCTGAAGATCCGAGCACAACCTGGAACACAATGTGAATGCAAAAAATAGCATGATATACATAATCATGACAATGAACAACAGTCATCCTTTTCACTAGATAGAATCATAGAATGTGTATGCTACAATAGATTGAAGCGGATTGGTTTTGCCGGTCGATTGCTATCAGTTAAATACAACATCAGTCAGCACAGAATTACGGAGCAAAAAAATACAGAACACCGTAACAATACACGATTGCACAACCATATTAGTGAAAAATCAATTTCTGACATCTTTTCGTTGAAAACCGAAACCAATTTCTGATACTTGTGAGTAAAAGAACCACGCGTTTGGCCTTATTTTTTCAGGTGAACCAAAGCTGGCTCCGCGATAGTTGATCTAGCCATCATATGGTCCCTAGTATTGTGTAATGGTTCTGAAAGTCGTCATTGCGGCAATGGTATGTACAGCAGCTTGAACGCATGAACGAGCCCATGCCAGTTGCGCAGGTGGAAAAAGGTGCGCCTAACGAGCCACCATGTAATCAGTTCACATATTCCCCATCAATTTTGACCTTCAGCTTGCTTGCTAGAGTTCTGCACTGAAAAGTTCCTCAAGTGATTGCGGAAGGATACACCTTCCATCTTCTCCATGACCACTGAGGCATCTATGTGCCTGCAGCAACCTGAGATTGCCAAGCAATTGCAAGCCATCCAGAGAACTAAGCGACTCACAGCTTTGAATTATCAACTCTTCGAGTGCTGTGCAGGAATGGAGCTGCAGAGACACTAAACTTGAGTTTCCCAGTACATGTAATTTTCTCAGGAGAGTGAGGTTCCCTGAAAAGCAGGGCTGCAGAGTTTCTAGAGAATACTCACTGATGAAAAGTTCCTCAAGTGATTGCGGAAGGATACACCTTCCATCTTCTCCATGACCACTGAGGCATCTATGTGCCTGCAGCAACCTGAGATTGCCAAGCAATTGCAAGCCATCCAGAGAACTAAGCGACTCACAGCTTTGAATTATCAACTCTTCGAGTGCTGTGCAGGAATGGAGCTGCAGAGACACTAAACTTGAGTTTCCCAGTACATGTAATTTTCTCAGGAGAGTGAGGTTCCCTGAAAAGCAGGGCTGCAGAGTTTCTTGAGAATACTCACTGATGAAAAGTTCCTCAAGTGATTGCGGAAGGATACACCTTCCATCTTCTCCATGACCACTGAGGCATCTATGTGCCTGCAGCAACCTGAGATTGCCAAGCAATTGCAAGCCATCCAGAGAACTAAGCGACTCACAGCTTTGAATTATCAACTCTTCGAGTGCTGTGCAGGAATGGAGCTGCAGAGACACTAAACTTGAGTTTCCCAGTACATGTAATTTTCTCAGGAGAGTGAGGTTCCCTGAAAAGCAGGGCTGCAGAGTTTCTTGAGAATACTCATGGATGTAAAGTTCCTCAAGTGATTGCGGAAGGGTACACCTTCCATATTCTCCATAACCACTGAGGCATCTGTGTGCCCGCAGCAACCTGAGGTTGCCGAGCCATTGCAAGCCTTCCAGAGAATTAAGCGATTCACAGCTTCGAATTATCAACTCTTGGAGTGCTGTGCAGGAATGGAGCTGCAGAGATGTTAAACTTTGGTTTTCCCATACTTCTAGTTTTTTCAGGCTGGTGAGGTTCTCTGGAAAGCAGGGCTGCAGCGTTTTTAGGGAATCAACATATCCAATCTCAAGTCCTCCAAGTGATAGCGGTAGGAACCATCTTCCGTTCGACTGTTCATCATTTCCGTCGTTATGCGCCAAGAACGAGAGCAGCGTGGGGCAATCCGAAATCACTAACTCCTCAAGGGAGGTAAATCCAGCGAAATCTACCTTGCTGCCGTAGAATGTTAAATCATCGCAACATGTAATAGATACCTTTTTCAGAGAAGAGATGAGATTTAACGGAAGGCGCAGAAGTTTGTCTCGATCTGGATATCCTAATGACGGATCCTCCATAGCTGACATAAGATTTGGTTGACTGTTTTCTTCCTCTCCTATCGATAGCCTTGTTATCTGCTGGCAGTCCTTTAAACTCAGTTCCTGTAGGGCCTGCACATGTTGCAACATCAGAGACAGCCACTTCCCCGTTATTCCACAATACTCAATATGGAGACGTTCGAGAGATGGGAGGGTGCTGTGATTTGCTCCTGACATATATTCACATGTAAGCTCTGGTGGAACATTGGAAGAGAAAAGTTCTGGGCAGTAGTATAATTCCAAACTCTTCAAACTAACGAGTTGCCTTAAACTTTCAAGTGAAATAGTCGCAAGATTTTGACAAGCACATATTGTCAATCCAGTTAGGAACCGCAGGTTATGGAATGACAGGACTTTGTCATCCAACATTTCCAGCTGATCAGAATCCTGACCGAAAAAATCAAAAGAATATTCGGGATCCAGTCCAATTCTTAATGTTCCACTGGATGACCCCCTCACCGTTGGAAGTGTTGAAACTTTACCGATCGATAATTTGGAAACAACAGATGAAGGTGGCAGAGAACCATGCACACAGGAAAGAGGACAATTATAGATGGTAAGCTTGCTAAGATGGGGCAACCATGACGACGTCCGCTCGATTTCAAATTTCTGGCAAATCTCAAACAAGGGAAATACCTTCAGTACAGGGCAATTCTTAATTTTCAGAACCTTTAAACTGGAGTTCAAGTTCCTGATGGAAGTGCAGGAGCATGTGTTCAAGCTTGGCAATGCAATTAACACAAGCTCCTCCAGTGAAGGGATTGAGAGTTCTGTTGCATTCCTCATTGTGATCAACACGAGCTTTACAAGTAACCCTAGCCTTTCTAAAGGAAGTATTTGCCATTTTCCACATTTTTCTAGATGAAGTGTTTGCAGACAGGTAAGTGAAGAAGGAAGCCAAGTTGGGGAGGTAGATCCATTATACCCAGATATCCGTAGATGCTTGAGGCTGTGATGCGGTTCAAGACCATCAAGCACCTTACTTAAAGCAAGTTCAGAGCTTATATCACTGTGATGTTGTAAGCTTTGGGCACCGTTGGTATCACCAACTGACAGTTCCTCCTCTTCTGTTTCTATATTCATTTCACTGCTGTATTCAATTTCGTAGCTTTCGTCACTGTCATATCCATCCCATGCATCGTTCCAGGACAAGTATAGCTTTTCTAAGTGTTGTTTATCTTTCAGTTTTGCCCCACAAGCCTCCTCCTGAGTTCTAACACTTTCAAGTTGAGACACACTAAGTTGTACAAGCTTGTTCATGGATTTCAATTGTGTCACCTCAAAACCACTTAAATTATTCTGAACAATAAAATTGCCTAGTTCCTGAAGTGAGGTCATTTTACCAATGTTAGCAATGGAAGAACACACTTCATCATTTGCAACAAGATGCCGCAGGCTGACAAGATTATTTATAACATTAGATATATGGGGAATTTCGAATCCATGCAAGCGAATATCTAGTACTTGAAGATGGTAATACTTGCTTAGAGCTTGGGGCAAAGTTCTGCCGGATTCTTTGTTCTCAATTTTCAGATACCGGAGATGTGTAGAATTTACCAAACTGGAGAGAAATGAATCAGAATCAGCATAAGTTGCAGTGATCTGCAGCAGTCGCAGATGTTGTGCTTCCTTGAAAGCATCTTTGAAGTATTTAAAAAAATGAGAATCATATTGCCCAATTAATACCAGTGACCTCAACTTACTCCTTGACTTAACTTTCATCAACCTTTTCTCAAACACCTCATTACGAGATATGTTTCCATATTTATCCTCACGGTATGCATAATCGGTTACTATTGATAAATGACGTATACTTGGGGCTAACTCTGTGCACTCTGAGCCATCTATAGTTGCATATTCTGTTTGTGAAACCTTTTGCACTAAATCATGCATAAGATCGTGCATAACAAAATATTCTGATGAATACCGCTTGCTTTCATCTTGTTGAAGGAAACCCGAATTTACCAACTCAGCTACATATTTCCATCCTTTCCGCTCCAGCCTCTCACTGGATTTTTCCACAAATCCTTGAGCAATCCATATTTGTATTAGTTGTGCTTCGCTGAAAGAATAACCCTTGGGGAAAAGAGAACAATAAGAGACGCATTGCTGTAAGGGGTTGGATAGATGATCATAGCTCAACTTCAGCGCTTGCATGATGCCATCAGTTTGTTGCAGGGATTTCCATTCTTCACTCTTTATAATGTTATCCCAATGATCGATGGTAAGATTCATTCCTAATAGTGAACCCACAGTTTTTGCTGCCAGCGGGTTGCCTTTTAGCTCGCTAGCAATTTGCTTCCCAAGAACCTGTAAGCCTGGACTACTATCATGTTTATCATTACCAAAAGCATGTACTTTAAATAGTGACCAGATATCGTCATCTTTCAGAGCTTCTAACTTAATTGATTGTACCGTTCCAAGACTTTTGGCAATACTCTGTATACGAGTTGTCAAAATTATCATATTACCTGTTGCCTCTTCCTGTGACGAATTCACCTGATCATTAGGTCTTAAAGGAGCCAGTAGTTTTTTCCAGTCATCTGTACGGATTTCCCACACATCATCTAAGACAATGAGGAACTTCTTAGATTTCATTTGTTCCTCAAGATCCTGCTGAAGCGTATCAAGGTTGCTTATTCCTTCGTGGCTCCGGTTGGAGACATGATCCAAAATCTGCCTTGTAATCTTAACCACATCAAATTTATCAGATACATACACCCATATCTTAACATTAAACTGACTTTTAATTACCAGATCTTTGCAGACCAGTTGCGCCAAAGTGGTTTTTCCTATCCCTCCATTGCCTACAATTGGCAGGACGGTTATGCCATTGGATCTATTGCTCATGATCAGCTGTTTGATGGTTTCCATCTCTGCAGCCCTCCCATACACTACAGGCTCCGGAAGATAAGACGATGTTGTTGCATTTGTGGCCGGGGGTGTAGCGTGTCGACTCTGATTTGAACTTGAGGATCGACATAGCCTCATAACCTCATTTACAGCCTCTTCTAACTGAAGAGTCATACATTGGATCCTGTTGGAAAGTTCAGTCTTGTTCCAAGGGTGCGTGCTAACTGCCTCATGGTGTGTTGAAGTCCCATCTATTCTCATCCTTTTTCTGCCAACTGAATTACCAGTTGCATTTGATGCACCCTCACCGGCACTGGAAGAGCATGTGATCGTGGTTAGGCGATTAGAAAGGTCAGCAATATAACGCAATCTTAAGCAGATGAAGAGCGAATCGTTTCACTTATACTTATGCTTATCCTTATGATTTATTAACAATTTAAAAAATAACTTATGGGTAAAATTTTTATATACGCATTCTTAACTATTTAAAATCAAATATTGTAAAATAAAATAGGATGAAAAGAAAACCACAAAATTAACTCCAAAATTAAGTTTTAAATTTAAATTTATAAACATAAATATAAACGAAACAATGAGCTATTTTATTGGAGACTACAAAGCGTTTTTATATTTGACTTTTAGGCAGCAGATTTTGTCACTCAATTTTGCATAGTAGATTTTTGAAAGAATTGGATTTGATACACTACTCATGTTTTAGATATAATTATATTTGATATATACAATTGTTCACTTTTGTTTCCTTGCATCTAATTACATTTGGTGCACCATCACCGGTACTATATATTAGGAAAAAAAATGACCATGAGTTGGCTATTAGAAGATTAGAGACAGAATGAGATCTTAAGCAGATGTAACGGGCCAAATTTACACTTCAACGGATTTACACTAAATTCAGAACTCCATTAGCATTACCTTGATGGATTTACCGGTTGGTCAGTACTTGCTACACGTTTCCTCTTGCAAACTTTGAGATGGTTGCGCAAAGCTGATGTCCCGTTCTTAGATGTGCAACATAGGTCCTTGTCGCAGTACTTACATCGTGCTTTAGAATCCTTCCCGTCAGCAGTGAACTCTACGGTAGTAAAGTGTTCCCATGCCTTGGACCGTTTCTTGCTGCTGCCTGCCGCCACTGCCTCCGGTACATCAGTATTGTCCATCGGAATATCGTCCTCGTCCTCTGCTCCATCTCCAACCGTCTCTTCAGCCTCAAACCGTGTAGTAACTGTAGCACAAGCATGGATTGGAAACTGACGCCAATACGCCATTGTTGCAGGCAACGCAGCTTGCAAACTTAATTAAAAGGCACGGATATATGCAAAGACAGTACCTCCTCCCTCGACCTGCTGCTGGAGCCTGAAGTAGTCGAGCTCGTCGACCGCATCGTCGGCGTCGTACAGCAACCCCCTGAGACGGCCGAGCGATCGGGCCAGCGACCTGTTCCCGATCGCCCTCCCCTTCACGGCAGCCACCACCCCATCCACCTTCTCGATCTCAGCCCGTAGCTTCTCGGTGTCAGCGGCGAGCCTAATCTGGCGAATCCACTCATCCAGCTTGTCGGCGTCCAGGTTATCCAGGATGGTCTCCGCCAGCCACCTGATCCCGCCCTCCAGCAAACCGGCTTCCACCTCCTCCATCGGAACAGGAGCAGTCCTTGGACTGTGGCCAATGCTTTGTGCACACCCAATATGCTTTCTGGATGCATGTTTGGTTGTTATGGCTTTGTTTTCGTGTCTTTGCTTTGAACACGAACCGTGTAAATGAAGCTTTTGCTGTAAAATACCCTTATCTGAAACTTAACTCAGTCTGCAGACCTGCATCGTGGTTGCCTCTTCAAATAAACAGCCGGGTGTTTTCTCAGTTCGGCTATTATTTTGTGCGGGATCAATAGAGCATTACTACACATTCGCACAACAAAACTAATTCACATGAAAACTCAAGAATAACTTAATACTCCAAAATCTCACAAACAGACCATACTAGTACAAGTGGAAAACACGGCTGAATAATCCTGACGCTCTTATAGCACATTACTACTGTTTTTTTTTTTTTTTTGGCGATCACAATCTCACATCGCAAATGAATATGGGAATTACTCACACAGGAATAAGAAACGGACACATACAACATAAGAAACAGAGAGTGCAACTATCTGAAGATGATAAATCCACCTAGCGCAGCCACCATGACAAGCGGCAAAATCGAAACCCACAAGATCGTCGTACCGACAGAACGCCGGCCGGTCAGGTTCCCTCCCACCCAGAAGCCGGCCGACGCCTCACCAAGCCCGAAGACGGCCACCGCGATGAGAATGCCGTAGTAGAGGAAGAAGGGCCCCTTGCCGTGGTTCTCAAACAAACCACCGGGCGGCACGAAAAGGCAGAGGAAGATCGCCGCGATGGCCTCGACGGCGCCGCCCGTTATCAGCGCCGCCGGCAACTTCTCGGCGTTGCGGCAGGCCTCGGAGATCAAGCTCACCGTTCTGAGAACAATGGCCATGAGCTCCATCTCCAGCGTATGCGTGTGATGCTGTGGTGTGTAGGAGAAAGTGAGAAACAATGCTGCTTTTGGTTTTGGAGCTCGGAGAATGGATGAAAGAAAAGCTCCATGCGTGCGTGTGTATTTATAGGAAGCAGCAAACCGAACCGAATCGAACAGTGGCAAACCGAACCCGCTCTTGCACTGCTGCTGCTGCCATGAGAAGGACTGAAGGAGGAGGTGATTGTCAAAGTCAAGTATTTAGAAGCATCGACAACGACCTGCAGCCCACGGCCGCGACGCGATACGAATTACCCGAAACCGCAAAAGAAACCGAAACATTTGCAGTGCTCGCAAAGAGGCAAGAGCAGAAGCTGGGTCAAACGGATTATTGGACACAAGTGGAACAGCAAGAAAATGATTAAAACTCGCGCGACGCATATTCCGTCACCACGGCAGCACGGCTAGTTCCGTGGAACCGAAAACCGAATCCGACCGGAACAGATCGGTTTGTTGACTTATTGCGACTTTGAGAGCAGAGTTTTGGGTTCCCGTCGTTTGGCTTATTTCCTAATGAGCCAAAACGGTTTATTAGGAAATAAAAATAAATTTGTAGATGAAACTTTTATAAAGGTGTTCTTGATGACTTAAAAGCTAATGTTGTAAAAGAAACTACGTTGAAAATATCTCAAAATCAATCTCAAAATTAAGTTTGAAAATTTAAAATTTGGCTTTTTCTTTGACTGATTAGGCCATCCGATGGGAGCCTCGAGCCTTTATCAATCGTGACTCTGAACACGTAAGTGGCCCGGAGCATGAAGCTGTGCTTGGACTAATCCTACAAGCAGGGGCGGATCTATAGTTATAGGGCCGGTGTAGGCGACACCAACGACTTTCGGCAAAACCTATAGCGAAACTGCTTATTCATATGCTATAACACCATGATCTAAGTATAATTAGTATACTATGACACCGATAGACACGTTCTGACACAAACGAATCCATTTTCTGGATCCGCCACTGCCTACAGGTTTGATGATTTTTCGTTGATCTCCAGGCTATTGATTTGTCTGTCGTTGCCACGCCCACGAACACGAGACACCGCGCGTGGTGACGGCACCTTATCCTCGTAGCCGTCGACGACGACGAAGCGGCAACGCGGACGAGGCGGGAGAGGTATAGTGCTATTAGAGAGGTTCGGGAGTGTTTGGTTTATGGCCACGCTTTGCCACACCATACTTATGGCTGCCACATTATATTAGCCATGTGTTTGGTTCACTATCACAATTATGTCTTGCCACACTTCTTCAATAACATGTCCCACATGTCATAGCCTTAATTTTTTTTGCCAAAATTGCTACACTTTGTGGCTAGCAATTTGTCCACCACACTTTTATGGCTGCCACAAATTATCTAACGTTAGTTGTGGCAAAGTGTGGCCGACAACCAAACACACCCGAAGTTTTGATCTTGGAGGGAGGCAGGAGTGTTCAAGCAAAGAGAGTACTCCCTCGAGTTTATGCCAGAGAGGTTTATGGACAGCGGAGATACTATAGATAATATTGATTTCAAGGGAACCGACTTTCAGTTTCTCCCATTTGGAGCTGGACGAAGGATTTGTCCTGGGATGAATTTTGGGATGGCCTCTGTTGAGCTCATGCTAGCAAACCTTATGTATTGCTTTGACTGGGAGCTCCCGGTTGGAATGGACAAAGATGATGTCGATATGACAGATCAGTTCGCACTTACAATGGCGCGAAAAGAGAAACTCTACCTCATCCCGAGATCACACGTTATCAAGATCACATAACACAACATATGGCCAACATTTCAATAGCCATGAGTTCTGTATGGTAGCCATAGATACCAAGCAATTAATAGCGTAGTTATCTGCTATAAGATATACTCCGTATATAATAGTACCAAATAAAATAGAGAGTCCATTCGTCTCTTGAGGGGGACAAATAGAAGTAAATAACAAGAAGAGAGTCAATATGTTTTAAATAAAGATGTTGAATATATGCTATAATATAGCAGATGTCAATATGTACGTTTGTTAAGAAATTTATGTTGAATTAAGTACAGTTACATACTCTGTTTAAATGCGCATGGAAGATTCTTTTCGGTCATTATATAAAAAAAAGATTATTTTTGGTACCTTATATACTGTAATCTCTCTTCACCTATATATCGTTGCAACCTGATGGTGACAGCCGAAAGAAAGTGGCTCTAAGGTGTGAAAAAAATAGAAATTAATAAGTAACAGCAACAAATTCATAAGAATTTGATGAGGTTGGTAGCCAATTTCAGTCACAAAACAGTAGTGTACATAACGCTGATATTCTGGAGCAAGAGACAGATTTTGTTGATATTCTGCTCGATCATCAAGAGGGAAAATATGCAGTGCAAATCACATATGTAGTGTAAACTTGGAAACTACCGTTGGATCGAGAAATGGACGTCCGAGATTCGTCCACGTCACCATGAGTTAAAATTTAACTCGCAGATTCACTCATGAGTTAAAATTTTACTGGGAGTTAAATTTTAACTCATGGTAACGTGGACGAATCTCGGACGTCCATTTCTCGATCCAACAGTAGTTTCCAAGTTTTCACTACATATGTGGTTTGCACTACATATTTTCCCAAATGGGGAATGCGTACTAGTAGTTGGTTGCTCTGGTTCTACCATGCATTTTTTTTTAGATTATGATTGGTTGATTGCTGCTATGATTTCGAGAAAGACATAAACAAAAGTTGGAGGAAATCCTCGTAAAAAAGGTAGACCTGCACAACATTCATAACTAGAAAAATGCAAGAAAAACATGCAAATTGGGAGCCAGCACACAAAACGATAGGATGAATTAGCGCATAATTAATTACATGGTACTCCCTCCGGCTTTAAATATAACAACTTCTGGGTGGATGTAACGTATCCTAATACTATGAATACACCTAAACATTGTTATATTTTTGGGATGGAGAGAGTAGAAAAACTTAAAAATGAGTTAGCATGTTTTTAAAGCAATTTTCTATAAAAAAATTTAGACAAAATACACCATTTAGTAGTTTGGGAAACATACGTGTAAGAACGTGAGGGAGGGAGTTAGGAACATGGACAAAAGAACATAAACAACCTCATGTATGATACATAAAACCTCATAAAAGTTAACAATCACACTGCTACATCACATAATAACTGAAAATATCATAAGTACACCAAAAGCATTATGGATTACACGCAAAGGTACAAACTAGTAGTAGTGCATACACACAGAGGTACAGGAGATTACACACACTCGTACAAACAGAGGAAACAGAGGTTTGCAACTATGTCATGAAGACGAACCCTCCGAGCGCAGCCACCAAGACGAGAGGCAAAATCGACACCCACAGTATCGTCTTTCCGACGGCGCGCCGGCCGTTGAGGTCGCCGGAGACCCAGAACCCGGCCCACGCCTCCGCGAAGCCGAAGATGGCCACGCCTCCTGTGATGCCGTAATAGAGGTAGAATGGCGCCTTGCCGTGGTGTTGAAATATGCCTCCGGGCGCCTTGAACACACCGACGAAGATCGCCGCCGCGGCCTCCACGACGCCGCCAGTGATCAGCGCCGCCGGCAGCTTCTCCGCGCTGCGGCATGCCTCGGAGATCAGCGCCAAGATGTTGACGAGGGATGCCATGAACTCCATCTCCTAGCGTATGCGAATTGCTGTCTCGCGTTGAGAGAAATGGTGGCTCTAGCTGGTGTGAGCGTCGAGAAATGGGTGAGCTCTTCAGTGTTCATGCCGTGTATTTATAGCGAAGGGGCAGGAAAACCCGAAGATACCAAAACCGAACCGAATGCACGTTGCTGTTCTGCTGCAACGACAAGATGAATAGTAGTAATAAACAAGTCAAGCGTCGCAGGCTCGCAGCAGCGAGGGGAGACAGCGACCTGGCGCCATGGCCGTGTTCGCGTGCGACCGCGAAACGGATTAACTGAAACCGAACCAGCGCTTCGGGTTTCGCCGCGCTCGCCGACGCCAGCAACCTACGAAGTACGAATGGCCAAATTCTCCAATGACGCTCATCACTGCTCACATGCACTCTGGTGGAGGACAACGTATTGGGCAATGGGCATGAAGTTACTCTGAACAATTGAACACATTACCACTCCGTAGTTTGCTCTCTAAAACCGAACCCGGACCCGAAGTGCTCGGATTCTTGAGCGCAGAGCTTTGAGCTCGACCGACGTCGTTAACTCTTTTATCCTTTTCGGACAATTTCACTTTCATGGCTACTAGTCAAAAAAACCAATGATCCAAACGGTTTAATTTTCTGGATCGGTTTCCGCAGCCTTTCATCATACTACCAACCCGTGTAGGACAGACGGCATCGTGTCAGTGCACGCAAATGCCAAGGGGGCAGCTGTGTGTGCATGAAATGATTTTAAGGCTTCCCTCGCCTCGAACCGAATCCGAACCCGAGCTATTCGGTTTTCTCTAAACAGAAAGCGACGCGCCGGAGAAACACACGGATGAATCACAAGATGCTGCTAAGGGCTTGTTTAATAGAGCTACAAGAGAAACACCCAGGGGTCTTCCGACTAGCTCTACAAGGTGGTGGGCTAGACGATCTGGGTTCGAAGCCTCACCCCTTCTAATTATTTGATATTAGATCATTCCTTAATATTCGCGTTTTAATAGAGCTACAACTGCTAATTTTAGCTTAAGGAGTCGGTGTGTAGTAGAGTTGTGAGTTGTGGAGCAGCCTAAACCCAGCTCCAACTCACTAGTTTATTTTGTGAGAGAGTCCACCCAGCTCTGCTCCAATTTTAGGTGGAGCTAAAACTGTTTTGGCTGAACTCCAGCTCCAGAAGAGATAGAGCTAGAGTTAGAGCTGTGCCAAATAGACCCTAAAAGTGTCAGCTCCGACTCCTCGAGTGCATTGCTGAACCCGTCGTCGTGCCTCACCCACGTTGAGTACCTGAGCACGCTGAACCGGCCGGACAAGGGCTGCTGAGGGGGAGTTGGTGGGTCATGTTTAATACTAGATCCAATTATAAGATTATAACTTATATTTGAGTTAACATGTATATAAATGATCTATAATGTTATCTTTATTTTTTTTCTCTCTTTATCTATCACCTGCGCATTCAATATGTTTATCTTGAAATACGTGAATAGCTAGCTCTTACATGAGAGACCAACCCTTTTCATTTTTAATTCTCTCTACTCTACATAAGCTTATAATTAGCTTATAGCCTAAGATTAGACTTGCTCTAATGGGCGCGTGCGAACCAACTGTTTAACTTGCACAGTGGGCGCAGCCCCCCTCCCCCCACACCCATCGCGCACAACGCCTCTGCGCTTCTACTTACGGTAATTATTATTAATTATCGTAATTAGCATTATTTTTTTTAAAAAAATAGTTCAAAGTTTAAAAGTTTGGAATTGAAAATTTTGAATTTTGAAGTTAAAAGTTTTAAATTTTGGAGTAAAAGTTTTAAATTAAGTTTTAATAGAAATTTTGATACTTTTAGGCCCTCTTTGTTTAGGCTTAGGCTTATTGGCCTAGACTTTTAAGTCAGCTTATTGGCTTATATGATTTATAAGCCAGTGGATTTAATGTCCTAAGTTTAGTGGTGGAGTCATACATCTATCTCATATAACCCAAAAAAGCTTCTCCAATCTAGCTTTTGGCTTAATAGTGTCAGAGTGGCTTATAGCTTCAAAAAAGCCAAATGAAAAAGCTACTTGTTTGTTTTGGCTTAGACTTTTCGACTTATAAGTTGGCTTATAAGCTTAAACAAAGAGGGCCTTAATATATCCCAAAATTTATTAAGGTGGAGAAAAAAGAAAAAAAGAAAAGAAAAAGAGCATACACATTCATGCATGCGCGTGGAGAGGCCGTGCGTGCGAGATAGCAAAACCATCTCGCGCAAAACCGGGGAGAGGTTGTTTGAGGAAAGAGGAAGAAGGGAATAAGAGGATAACGTGAGCCCCTACGTGCAGACTCACAACGAGCCACATCAGCAAGAGCCATTCTCAAAACCACCGAAGAGAGTCATTTTGCATCAGTTTAAACAGTCGAGGGTTTAAGATATCTAGTATTGCGATTAAGGAATCTGGATTAGATTTGTTATGTATGTTTAAGGGAGTTCAGGTGGACTTATTCTAAGGCGGGGAAGACAAAGGGTGTGTTTGCAATCCCATGTTCCCAACCCCTCTCCCTCGTTTTCCGCGCGCACGCTTTTCAAACTGCTAAACAGTGATTTTTTTGCAAAAAGTTTCTATACGAAAGTTGCTTTAAAAAATCAAATTAATCCATTTTTTTAAAAAAAATCAGCAAATACTTAATTAATCACGCGCTAATGGACCACTCCGTTTTCCGTGATCACTGTTCCGGATGGGAACCGCTTCTAGCGAACACAGCCTTTGGGCTTCTTGTCGGCCTTCTTGTCCGTAATGGACTGCCAGTCCAAACGAACACTTATGGGCCTCGCAGAGTACGTCGCAGGCGAGTTGGGCCTCGGCCTTGTCCGCGCCCTCATCTCCCACATGACACATCGCCTCGTCAGTGTCGCAGCAGCAGAGTCAAGCCGAAGCGCTACCCATGGGTCGCCTCACCTCCCCCGCCGCCGCCGGAGCTCAAGGCGGCGATGCGGAAGCGGTGCGGCCGGGATCCCGCCGAAGCTGCGGAACGGCAAGTGGGCGGGGCATCTGGTTCAACGGCGGATCTCACCACGGGGAAGCCGAACCTCGCCGCTGGGTTGGGAGGTAAAATACAGTTCGTCGCCTCTTATGATGGTTGATTTGTTTTCGGTAGAATACAAAACCATCCTTTTTTCGCATATAAACTTCCTTTTCCGGCGATGCGGAAGCGGTGCGACCAGATCCTGGCGACGCTGCGGGAAGGACAAGCGGAGCATCTGGTTCAACGCCCCCGTGGAGGTCGACCGCCTCGGGCTCCACGACTACCACACCGTCATCAAGTGGGAGATTACCCTGGAGGAGAAGAACTTGTTGAGGGTTGGGTTGGAGAGCTTGCCAGAGGAGAAGATGCATAATGTGCTGCAGATCGTGCGGAAGAGGAATGGCAATCCAGAGCTGGTTGGGGGTGAGATCGAGTTGGATATTGATGAGATGGATGTCGAGACACAATGGGAGCTTGATCGATTCGTCAACAACTTCAAGAAGGCGCTCAACAAGAGTCGACGGGCTGCCATTGTTAATGGTGAAAATGCCGATGTCATTGATGCTTCCGTGGCTAATGATAGTGATATGCTGGTGAATGGCAGTACCGCTACGATGGTGGACAACGGTGATGTGACGATGGCAATAGTGAGCAGCATGCTTTGTTCTTGGTTGCTATTAGCTTATGTGTGAAATGAGCTCTTATAATGGTTAATGTGTTTTGTTGTTTACAGGAGAGCAAGGATCCTGACAAGATCACTACACAGGCCGAGCAGTTGGATGAGTATGTAGATATCGGGGATGAAATGCCAACAGCAACTTACCAATCAGTGGAGATTGAGAAGGATACTGAGGTCGCGAGCAGTGGGTCCTCATCATCCAGTGGTATGATCGAACTGTCACTTTATAATTTGAACATCCAACTTCTTGATGAACGGAAGTTTTTGGGTTGTGTCTAATTTGAATTTTGTTACTGGTTCAGATTCAGGGAGCTCAAAGGACAGTGTCTCAGAATCTGGCAATGCCCATTCTCTGGTGTAAGGCCTCCATTCTAACAGTAGGATACGAGTAGGTGGATGATTAATTTCCTTTTGTGTGATTGGTGGTGTCGAGACACCAAAAGTGTAGGTGTTTTGTAAGTTGATTAAGAGGAGTTGGTATCTGTTTGGATTTAGTCAAGATTAATTTGTAGCGAGTGAACTGGCTTTGTGGCTATTCTGATAGCACAGGTGTCCTATGTACATATAAGTGGAAAGTGGAGACTACGGTAGCAATTGGTAGACTGGTAGCTGACCAGGCTTTCTGATCTGAAGAAGTGAATATGGTTCATGTGGCTGTCTGTTCTTCTAGTTCTCAATGCAGTTGTTTTGTTACAACTGTCATATACTCTTAATACTCTATGTAATTTGATGTGTCATTATGGGTGATTGTAACTGTGGTAATTGAAGTAGCAACCATAATCTTTTCTGGGAGATGTCTTGATTGTAGTGTTTCAGTGCTGTTGCTTCATGCTGGCAAAAGTTGTTTTTTTATATATCTTGTTATTGCAAACTGTTTTGTGATTATTAAATCGCTTGAGAATGAGTTTAGCTTATGTTTGCACGTGCAATAAATTTGCTTCATGATAATGTTCAGCTAAATGCATACATGATCGAAATGGTATGCATCTCCAATGCATACTGCATGAGTTTTTCACCACAGAATTTGAAAAGAATAGTCTGTCGTTAGTCTTCTCTAGTGATTCTGTATGTTTTACTCAGATTACTGACCTGCAATGTTGTCAACAACTCCTTTGTTAACAAAAACACGCGCAGTGCGATGCTCAAGACAGCTCAACTGAATTGCATGTGCGAACAATTCTGAATGCACAGAGGATGCAGCAAAGTGAATTAACCTATGAAATCGTCCGAAGGCTGAAGATCCGAGCACAACCTGGAACACAATGTGAATGCAAAAAATAGCATGATATACATAATCATGACAATGAACAACAGTCATCCTTTTCACTAGATAGAATCATAGAATGTGTATGCTACAATAGATTGAAGCGGATTGGTTTTGCCGGTCGATTGCTATCAGTTAAATACAACATCAGTCAGCACAGAATTACGGAGCAAAAAAATACAGAACACCGTAACAATACACGATTGCACAACCATATTAGTGAAAAATCAATTTCTGACATCTTTTCGTTGAAAACCGAAACCAATTTCTGATACTTGTGAGTAAAAGAACCACGCGTTTGGCCTTATTTTTTCAGGTGAACCAAAGCTGGCTCCGCGATAGTTGATCTAGCCATCATATGGTCCCTAGTATTGTGTAATGGTTCTGAAAGTCGTCATTGCGGCAATGGTATGTACAGCAGCTTGAACGCATGAACGAGCCCATGCCAGTTGCGCAGGTGGAAAAAGGTGCGCCTAACGAGCCACCATGTAATCAGTTCACATATTCCCAATCAATTTTGACCTTCAGCTTGCTTGCTAGAGTTCTGCCCTGCTGAGCTAGCTCGTCACTGCACCTGCAGATATCCAGTTCTTCCAACGAAGGTGGGAGACCCTTCTCCGGCAGCCTCGCGATGCTTCGGCAACACCGGATCTCCAACCTCTTGAGGGAGGGAAGGCTGTGGAGCCCCGCAGGAAGATCTATGAGATTGTCGCAAGACTCAAACCGGAGCTCTTGCAGAGACGTGAGGAGCTGAAGCGCCCTCTCTTGCTCATCCGTTAGTCTTGCCACTTCACTTTCGCAACGGGTAAGCTCTAGGCGTTGGAGGGAGGTGAGGTGCTTCCAGAACAACGTGGTAAGGATAGAAGGGTCATCGATCTTGAGCCTTTCCAGTCGTGGGCATAGCTTATAGCCTTGCCCTGACGAACTCCCCAAACATAGAGGCAAGATGGGGCATCTGAATACTTCCATATGCCTGAGGGCGTGGAGGAATTGCAAGCCCTCTAATGTAGCAAGTGATGAAGAACTATCAATCTTCAAATGTTCGAGTGCAGTGCATGATTGCAGGTCTAGAGATTGAAAATTTGCAGTGCGTGATACCTCTAATTTTTTTAAGCAGGAGAGATTCATCTCAAAGTAGGGCTGCAGAGTTTCTTGAGAATACTCATCAATGTAAAGTTCCTCGAGTGATTGCGGAAGGATACACCTTCGATCTTCTCCGTGATTGCCAAGGCATCTGTGTGCCTTCAGTAACCTGAGTTTGCTGAGCGATTGCAAGCCTTCTAACAAATCAAGTGACTCACAACTTTCAATTATCAACTCTTGGAGTGCTGTGCAGGAATGGAGCTGTAGAGATGTTAAACTTTTGTTTGTCCACACTTCTAGTTTTTTCAGGCGGGTGGGGTTCCCTGGAAAGCATGGCTGCAGCGTTGTTAGGGACTTATCATATCCAATCACAAGTTCTCCAAGTGATAGCGGGAGGAACCATCTTCCGTCATTATGCGCCAAGAACGACAGCAGCATGGGGCATCGCCAAATCACCAACTTCTCAAGGGAGGTAAATCTAACAAAATCTTTATTGCTGCCGTGGAATTTTAAATTATCCCAATGTGCAATAGATACCGTTTTCAGAGAGGAGATGAGATTTAACGGAAGGCGCAGAAGTTTGTCTTGATCTGTACATCCTAATGACGGATCCTCTATTGCAGACATAAGATTTGGTTGACTGTTTTCTTCCTCTCCTATCGATAGTCCTGTTATCTGCTGGCAGCCCTTTAAACTCAGTTCCTGTAGGGCCTGCACATGTTGCAACATCAGAGACAGCCACTTCCCCGTTATTCCACAATCCTCAATATCGAGACATTCGAGAGATGGGAGGGCGCTGTGATTTGCTCTTGGCATATATTCACATGTAAGCTCTGGTGGAACATTGGAAGAGAAAAGTTCTGGGCAGTAGTATAATTCCAAACTCTTCAAACTAACGAGTTGCCTTAAACTTTCGAGTGAAATAGTCGCAAGATTTCGACAAGCACATATTGTCAATCCAGTTAGGAACCTCAGGTTATGGAATAATAGTACTTTGTCATCCAACGTTTTCAGCTGATCAGAATCCTCATCGAAACGATCATCATCATCAACATCATCGGGGTGCTGTCCAATCATTAATGTTCCACTAGATGACCCCCTCACCGTTGGAAGTGTCGAAACTTTACTGATCGATAATTCGGAAACAATAGATGAAGGTGGCAGAGAACTGTGCACACAGGAAAGAGGACAATTATGGATGGTAATCTTGCTAAGATGGGGCAACCATGATGACGTCTGCTCGATTTCAAATTTCTGGCACTTCTCAAACAAGGGAAATACCTTCAGTGCAGGGCAGTTATCAATTTCCAGAACCTTTAAACTGGAGTTTAAGTTCATGACGGAAGTGCATGAGCATGTGTTCAGGCTTGGCAAATCAATTAACACAAGCTCCTCCAGTAAAGGAATTGAGACTTCTGTTGCACTCATTTTGATCAACACAAGCTTTACAAGTAACGATAGCCTTTCTAAAGGAAGTCTTTGCCATTTTCCACATTTTTCTAGATGCAGTGTTTGCAGACAGGTAAGTGAAGAAGGAAACCAAGTTGGGTAGGTAGCGCCATTATACCCAGATATCTGTAGATGCTTGAGGCTGTGATGCGGTTCAAGACCATCAAGCACCTTACTTAAAGCAAGTTCAGAGCTTATATCACTGTGATGTTGTAAGCTTTGGGCACCATTGGCATCACTGTCGTATTCATTTTCATAGCTTTCGTCATTGTCATATCCATCCCATGAATCCTTCCAAGACAAATGTAGCTTTTCTAAGTGTTGTTTGTCTTTCAGTTTTGCCCCACATGCCTCCTCCTGAGTTCTAACATTTTCAAGTTGAGACACACTAAGTTGTACAAGCTTGTTCATGGATTTCAATTGTGTCACCTCAAAACCACTTAAATTATTCTGAACAATAAAATTGCCTAGTTCCTGAAGTGAGGTCATTTTACCAATGTTAGCAATGGAAGAACACACTTCATCATTTGCAACAAGATGCCGCAGGCTGACAAGATTATTTATAACATTAGATATATGGGGAATTTCAAATCCACGCAAGCCAATATCTAGTACTTGAAGATGGTAATACTTGCTTAGAGCTTGGGGCAAAGTTCTGCCGGATTCTTTGTTCTCAATTTTCAGATACCGGAGATGTGTAGAATTTACCAAACTGGAGAGAAATGAATCAGAATCAGCATAAGTTGCAGTGATCTGCAGCAGTCGCAGATGTTGTGCTTCCTTGAAAGCATCTTTGAAGTATTTAAAAAAATGAGAATCATATTGCCCAATTAATACCAGTGACCTCAACTTACTCCTTGACTTAACTTTCATCAACCTTTTCTCAAACACCTCATTACGAGATATGTTTCCATATTTATCCTCACGGTATGCATAATCGGTTACTATTGATAAATGACGTATACTTGGGGCTAACTCTGTGCACTCTGAGCCATCTATAGTTGCATATTCTGTTTGTGAAACCTTTTGCACTAAATCATGCATAAGATCGTGCATAACAAAATATTCTGATGAATACCGCTTGCTTTCATCTTGCTGAAGGAAACCCGAATTTACCAACTCAGCTACATATTTCCATCCTTTCCGCTCCAGCCTCTCACTGGATTTTTCCACAAATCCTTGAGCAATCCATATTTGTATTAGTTGTGCTTCGCTGAAAGAATAACCCTTGGGGAAAAGAGAACAATAAGAGACGCATTGCTGTAAGGGGTTGGATAGATGATCATAGCTCAACTTCAGCGCTTGCATGATGCCATCAGTTTGTTGCAGGGATTTCCATTCTTCACTCTTTATAATGCTATCCCAATGATCGATGGTAAGATTCATTCCTAATAGTGAACCCACAGTTTTTGCTGCCAGCGGGTTGCCTTTTAACTCGCTAGCAATTTGCTTCCCAAGAACCTGTAAGCGTGGACTACTATCATGTTTATCATTACCAAAAGCATGCACTTTAAATAGTGACCATATATCGTCATCTTTCAGAGCTTCTAACTTAATTGATTGCACCGTTCCAAGACTTTTGGCAATACTCTGTATACGAGTTGTCAAAATTATCGTATTACCTGTTGCCTCTTCCTGTGACGAATTCACCTGATTATTAGGTCTTAAAGGAGCCAGTAGTTTTTTCCAGTCATCTGTACGGATTTCCCACACATCATCTAAGACAATGAGAAACTTCTTAGATTTCATTTGTTCCTCAAGATGCTGCTGACGCGTATTGAAGTTGCTTGTTTCTTTTGGCTGCTTCTTAGAGACACACTCGGAAATCTCCCTTGTCACCCTAACCAAGTCAAATTTATCAGATACATGCACCCATATTTTGTCCTTAAACTGGCTTCCAATTGCAGGGTCTTTGTAGACCATTCGCGCCAGAGTGGTTTTTCCGATCCCTCCATTGCCTACAATTGGCAGGACGGTTATGCCATTTGATCTATTGCTCATGATCAGCTGTTTGATGGATTCCATCTCTGCAGCCCTCCCATACACTACGGGGTCCAGAAGATAAGACGATGTTGTTGCATTTGTGGCCGGGGGTGCACCTCGACGACTCTGATCTGAAGTTGCAGCAAAAACCGATTCGGCTATCTTGAAATTTTCAATCATAGAATTACGAGCATCTCCTAGTTCAACAGCAATTTGTTTTATCTGAGCAGAAAGCTGATTCTTGTTATCAAGTAGTGTACCAGCTCCAGTGGTGTGGTTTTCTTGTCTCTTCCTTTTCCAGCCGGTGACATTTGTTGCTTGGGAAACAAGGTTAGAGTAGCGGCGTACTAAGGTAGATGAAGATGCAATATCCTGCGGGTGACCAAGGGCAGCTGTAGCTGTAACATCCCGGCTGTCGCCTGCAAACGGTAAACACTATTAGAGCATCTACAATGATGGTAGAGTCAGATATGAGCTCTACGTTATCTAGATACTAGCATCCTACAACAGTTAGAGACAATATGGTCTCTAATAATTAATATATCAAAATACTTTTTCTTACTCTTCTTTCCTTTCTTTCATCACCATGCAACAAAATTTGCTCTAATAAATGCTAAGAGTCGACTCTGAGCCATTATCATACAAGGGCAAGTACAAAAGTAGAAACCGGTATGGTCTCTACGTTAATTAGAGGCTATCACGTTACAATAGATAAGACAATACGGTCTCTAACCATTAATGTACCAAAATACTTTCTTACTAATCATCTTTCCTTTATTAGACTCAATGCAACAAAAAAATTTTCTAATAAATGCTAAGAGTCGACTCTATGCCGTTGTCATGCGTAGCAACTATCTTTCTCTTTCGTTCTTTCTCTCTCTCTTCCACGTCATCAAATATGCTTGCATGACAATAAAGAGAGACCGCTAAAAAAACCATTGTACATGCCATTAGTGCTACAACTAAGATTGCAATTTTCTGTTTGAGCATACATTGTGCCTTTATTTATGGGCCGTCTATCTGACTCTTTTTTCTTTCAAAATTCTTTGTGCATTACTGATTCTTTTTCCCATCTAATTACTTCCACGGCCCTAAATTTTGCTCAATATCGAGCCGTGCCGCCGGCGAACAAGGTCGCAGCCATGGCAGGCAGGCTGGCAGCCCTGCCCTGGGTCACTGAAAGGTGGGGCCAGGCAGTGTGGTGGATTAGACTGTAGGGACCTCATTATAATTTCTAAAACTTTTGGAAATCGAGATGCAAAATGTGAAAATGACCTCTCACTAACCAGTGGGCCCTAGGACCTAGATGTGAAGGTTTCGGTGAATCTATCTATC
The DNA here is from genome assembly GCA_009805545.1 of Oryza longistaminata. NCBI lineage: Eukaryota > Viridiplantae > Streptophyta > Magnoliopsida > Poales > Poaceae > Oryza > Oryza longistaminata. The sequence continues at coordinate 6,918,720 of CM020183.1, forward strand.
TATCTATTAACTTATTAAAGGAATAGAAAAAGGAGCCTCCACGTTCGCTCTCACGGTCTAGAAATTCTCATATTAATCAAAGAAAAAGAAAAACAGAGTCCATATAGAAATACAATTTAGAAATAGTTCAAATTCGGAATTAAAAATAAGGAATATTGGAAGATGAGACTAGAGTCCATATAGAAATACAATTAAGAAATAATAGAAATTCGAAATTAAAAATAAGGAATATTAGAAGTAGAGTATATAGTCCATATAGAAATACAATTAAGAAATAATAGAAATTCGTAATTAAAAATAAGGAATATTAGAAGTAGAGTATAGAGTCCATATAGGAATTTAAAACTAACTAAAATTCGGAATAAACATAATAATATTAAAAGTAGAGTTTAGAGTTCGTATAAAAATACAATTTACAAATAACTAAAATTCGAAATTAAAAAAAAAACATGGGAAGAAGAGTCTAAAGTCAATATAGGAATACAATTTAGAAATAACTAAAATTCGAATTACAATTAGAAATAATAAAAATTCAGAATTAAAAATAAATAATATTGGAAGAAGAGCCTAGAGTCTGTATAGAAATACAATTTATAGATAACGAAAATTTGGAATTCAAAAAAGAAATATTGAAAGACGAGTTCAGAGTCAAATATAATTTACAAATAACTAAAATTTGATATTAAAAATAATTAACCGCCAGCCACCGTCGTACCTCCCCTCTCAGATCCGTGCCGTTAAACGGATTCCCCTTGACCTCCTCTAACTGCCGGCGGTAGCCGCTCGCTCCGGTTCGCCGCCGCTCGCCGGAACGCCTCGCGGGTCGTCGGCCGTCCGATCCCGGGCGCCTCCTCCTCCTCCTCCCCTTTCGCCCCTGCCCGCGTGGCCGACCACGTGGCAGCCACCTCAGCCCCGGGCCCGCTTGACCGGGTCAAGCCGCGCCCAGTCAGCCCCCTCCTCTCTCTCGTGCCTGTGGGCTTGGCCCATCGGCGCACCTTCCCCTCGGCCCCTTAAAGCGAACTAAAGTCCAGTGCCCCTTCCTCATGAGCTAAAGTCCATATTTCCTCCCACCATCAAATCAGCTCCCCTACACAAAAGTCCATCTTTCCTCCCTTGTTGGTCCCACATGTCAATAAGAGATTAAAGAATATTCTTGGGAGTATTCTTTTCCACAAATTCAATAAATCATTTCTTTAATCCAGAAAACTCAATAAATCCTTTTTCCTTTGTTCCATAAATCAATTCTCTATTCCAAGATTCCATAAATCATTTCCTAGTCCGGAAAATCCCATTCGAGCTTCCAAAATTCATATCTCTCAATCCGTAGCTCCGATTGACTCCGTTCAACTTCTAGTAATTCCGTAAAATTGGGATCTATCTAATGGCACTATTAATTAGTCTAAATAGGAATTTTCTTTTGGTCCTTGTTTAGGTTTTGATTGTTTGCGTATAGTCGCGGTTACCGGATTTTCGTCGATCAAGGATTTCTCGAAGATTCGTGAAGCTTCATGAAGACCTTGAGCAAGGCAAGTCACCCTTTGACCAATTGCTCCTATAATTGGAAAATCATTATTATTTTGTTTGCAACTTGCATTAGTAGAATCACACACTTAACTTGCTTTTCCTTGGTTTGCGTGCCAAACCGACGGACCTACCCAGTAGTCGCACTAAGTCCTGTAGGTTGTTCTACCCTGATTCCTTGTCGTTCCACCTTTGTGGTACATCGGTATCCGTGTTCTCTGAGCGCGTATACCAACTATTCCACATACACCGTTGTTTGTCGATAATTTGGGAAATGGGTTTGAGAAGCCTTGAAAACCCGACATGTGGCGTCGGTGTGTTTGAAAACAAAATAGATTGTGAAAACTCGCGATGCGGGGGTTGTGCCTATGTGGTACTGTCCTGTATTCGCATATAAGGACTGATTCCTGTGGGAAATTCATCCGAGCATATAATAAGTGCGACCACACGGGTGCAATGGGACGCCCCTGGCTGAGTAATTAGCTAATCGGGGGAGCCATGATGCCAAGAGACATGTGGATTCAACGGGGTGGTGTCGGGGAGAACCCTCGGGCTTCCTGGCACAGTATGGTCTGGGACCTAACCTGGTGTTGGTCTGGGACCCCTCTCGTTGGCATATGGTGAACCTGTGTCGGCTTTCGAAATGCCTTGTCATGAAAGCCTTAGGGTCTCCCGACGTGGCTGATCTCACGGGCTGGGTGATCCGGGTTAGTAATGTCGTGTGGGTAAAGTGTACCCCCTCTGCAGAGGTTAACTAACTGTTCTAACAGCCGTGCCCACGGTCATGGGCGGATGTGAGGTGTTTCCTGTAGCGTAGATTTGTTTGCCTGTGCTTTGTGAAAAGTTGTTGTGGTGTGGGAATCGTTACCAGAATCAGCCTATGTGGCAGATGGATGACCTGAGTGGTCAGAAACGAATCTGTGTGATTCGGGATGTCTATGGGCATCATAGACTAGGCTTCCCGAGTGGAAGCGGATTGTTGTGCTGCTGGGCAGCTGGACTCTGGGAGTCCGAGAAAATGAAAAGGCTCTGGGAGCCGATTAATCAAGTGGAATGGCTCTGGGAGCCGAGAAGTAATGATCTGACCCGGGAGGTCGGTACATTACCAATTGAGCTGTTGAAAAACATTTCTTAAAGTCGAATCGAGACGCAAGTCTCTTTTCGACCCAAACTTAAAAAGAAATAAATCACTTAGTGATTTCAAAATGTCTTCAAATAAAAGATTTGCAAAACAACATTGCCTCTCTTCCAAGCTTGCATCAAACACCTAAATTCCCGTGACTTGCTGAGTACGAAAGTACTCACCCTTGCTCTATATAAATATATATATAGTTCCTCCGTCGTAAAGTGAAGATGAAGTGAAGTGAAGATTAGGGTTTCGTCCTGGTTCCCAGCCATCGCCTGTGGTGTTGGGTGTTAGTTCGTTGGTTCCGCTGCTGCTGCTGTTGTTGGTGTTTCTTCGTCCGCGTCATCGGTTGCATTCTCGGGCTATTCTGAGCTGCAACCTAAGTTAAGGTAAATAAGTCCTCTATTTATTTTAAGGATTTGCAATGATTCATATTTGTCACCGTGGGTACCAGCACTATGTCCTGGGACTGGTACCGAGATCGCGGTTTCGTAGGAAGCGGTTCGCGCCGTTTTTCCTACGACACGCTCCTATCAGGTGCCGTTGTACGGCGGTGCCGGATTGGGGTGTGACACGGGGTGTATATAGTTGCAGAGCCGCCGACGGTTTGTGGGACTTCTAGAAAATAAAAATGAATTAATTCCAACAATAGTTATGTTCGATTTTTAGGATCCTAATAACAATAAAGAGTAGGCGGCGGATGGGTCGTAGAGGGGTATAGTGGCATCATTTGATGTGACTTCTAAAAAATATAAAAAATGAAACCCAATAAGACAATAAATTCTAGAAACTACAAGGTCCAATTTTTAAAGGTTTGGAACTTCTAAAAGGTAAAAAACAAATCCAATGATAATCATGTTCGATTTTAAAATCTCAATGACAATAAAGAAGGGAGACAGCGGGTAAGCCATAAAAGAGTATAATGGCAAAGCTGCTGACGGTTTGGTGGGACTTATAGAAAGTAAAAAATAAACTCGAACAATAATTATGTTCGATTTGTAAAATCCTAATGACAATAAAGAGAGAAAACAGTGGACGGGCCGTAGAGGAGTATAATGGCAGCGTTTGACGGGACTTCCAGAAATTATAAAAACGAAACCCAATGAGATAATAAACTCAAAAAAACTGTAAGATCCAATTTTTAAAGGTTTCAAGGAAAGTGAATATAAATAGTGGTAGACCGAACAAGCAAATAAAGAAGGATATTGTTATGAAATATTTGGGTGATCTCATCCATCTATATGGATAGAGCAGCAATAAATCTGGGACACGACGGTTGGTCGTGCCCCACACCTCTTCTCGCCTCACGGCGATTCTAACAACGGACGCGATGGTTCCCAAACCATC
>CM020183.1:6924874-6969072 GCA_009805545.1 Oryza longistaminata
ATTAGTAGTTTTGTAAAGTTATTGCAAAATTTAAAATTATGTTGTCATTTTGGTATATTTGAATAATACATTGAGAAAACATATATGCTATTGTATGAGAGAAAATATAATGATACTAGCCGTGCAATCTGCGCGGACCACCATGCTAGTTTTATTTAAGGAAAAGGAAAATCTGGAATATAGCTAAAGGATTTAGTTTACAACTGAAAAATCAGCAAACTTAAAAAAAAATCATAATTCATCTTAAGTCCAAATTGAGTGAACCAAATATTTTTTTCGAAGCCTGAAAACTTTACATATTCTACTCTGAGAAAAAGTTCTCATTTTGTATTTCTTTTACATAATTATCCAAAAAAAATGAACAAACAAAATTGCGGACCAAATAAATCCTTGGATCTGGTATAACCGCACCTTTTGTGATCTGTTCTTCAAGGCGATAATAGTCGAGCAAGTCCAGCATATCCCCTGCGTCGTACAGTAGGTCTTTCAGATTGCAAAGAGACCCAGCCAACTTCTCGTTGTCGATCTTTCTCCCCTTCACGAACTCAAGCATCATGTCAACGCTCTCCATCTCCGAGATGAGCTTGTTGACGTCCTCCTCGAGATTAACTTGTTTCAACCACGAACGCAGCTTATCGGTGAGTAAAAACCCAAGGATGTTCTGCACGAGCCATCCGATGGCAGCCTCCCCCGCGGTTTTCCAAACCTCCATCGAAGCCGGTCAGGAGGCAACTCCACAGCTGGTGTCTGGAGCAGATCTTGGAAAAGTGGGTGGTGAAGCAGAGCAACCGAACTGTATTGTCTGGGAGATAAGGGAGAACGAGAGAGCAGCTCGAGGAAGTAAAAAGGACGGGCGAGGACAATTGGACACACGGTTCGCTCTCGACGTCCCCACTACACTGGCGATATTTTTGTTTCCAGCAAAACCGTAGCACTTTCGTCGAAAGACTGCTGGGGTGTTTGTGATAACGACGAAGAAAGCTTGACTTTGACCATAGTTTAATTTATAATTGCAGGACTATTGCTCTCTAGAAAGCTTCAAAAGAAACCTTCTCCGCCTCAGGCTGTGTTTAGTTCACGCTAAAATTGAAAGTTTGGTTGAAATTGGAACGATGTGACGGAAAAGTTGGAAGTTTGTGTGTGTAGGAAAGTTTTGATGTAATGGAAAAGTTGGAAGTTTGAAGAAAAAGTTTGGAACTAAACCAGGCCTCACCCAGTTGTATACATTAGTACTTGTATGTCAAATTTTGCTACAGTATATCACGACTACGGCCACACAAACTCACTTTTGAAGAAAAATATTTTTGAACGTGGTTATTTGCTAGCAGACATTGCTTCCATTAAAATAGTGTATTCATGTTGACAAAGTCATAAGAGGTATAATTTTTTACGCATCTCTTCCTCTATCTCTCTCATTTCTCTCTTCTCTAGTGAGGACTGCGAGCCACGAGCGGCGACGCGACCAGTGGGTGGAATGCGTGGCAATAACGGAGGCGCGGCGGAAGAACATGGACGTCAAGACGGTGGAGGAGCCAAGATAACACGCGACGACACCCACGCCCAGAGCAGTGACATCGACGACATCAGTTGCGGCGGAGGACAAGTGACACGTGAGAGGAGGATACGGGGTCAGGGACGGGAGCCTGTGCAGGGTAGAGCGGTGTGACGAGGGGAGGAGCTACACGGTGAGAAGAGCGCGGCGCTTGCGGGCAAGACAACAGTGCTAGTCCAGCAGGTGGAACAACACGCCCCCGTGGGCTCGGACTTCGTCGGTCGAGGGGGTGGGGAGCTAGCTTGGGGCATGCGGAGACACTCGGTGGCGTCTTGTAGGATCTGCCATCGCCACCATCGAGCCCGTGTAGTGACTTCGGAAAGGGGGAAATAAGGAGGAAGAGAAAGAATATGACAAGTGTTGTCAGGGGCATTTTTTACCTTTCATGATGTTTATCTGTCACGCCCCGATTTTCGCTCAGGATTAAAAATCATTAAATAATACATTTCTAGAATTTAAATTAAAAAAAGCAAATTATCAATTGAAATTAATGTGGGAAAAATATTCTTTAAAATTATGGTTGGAAAATTTTTTGTAAAATTTTCCATACCCTAAAATACTCTCTAGAATTTTTCGTGAATTTTGAGATCTCAATATCTAATTTTAAAAATACATAGCTTATTTAATCAATTAATTAAATTGAAAACCAATTAAAAATCTCTCTCCTTATACGTGGGCTGAGTTCGCCCCAAGTCTATCCCGCTTGGAATAAGTTCACTTTGTGACACTCAAAAGTGATCGAAATCTAATCCATGATCCTAAACCACAAAACCGGATATCTCGACCCCCAAACTCTTAAAACTGGTGCAATTTGACTCCCTCGGTGGTTTTGAAGGGCGGTTTCGCTGACGTGGCGCCACGTGGCGATATTGACCGAGTCTTCGTTACACGTGGCATTGACGTGGCACTTACGTGATATTAGAATTAAAAAATATGAGTGGGACCATTAGTCATTCACACAAAAAGAAATGTGGGCCTACTCTTCTTCCTCCTCCCTCTCTCCCTTCTCTGTCAAAATGGTATGCATCTCCAATGCATACATGAGTTTTTCACCACAGAAGTTGAAAAGAATAGTCTGTCGTTAGTCTTCTCTAGTGATTCTGTCTGTTTTACTCAGTTACTTATGTGGCATCTCTGAAGAGATTTTTTTTTTGTTAGCAAATTTTTGTCACGGTTTTAGCGACCTGCAATGCTGTCAACAACTCCTTTGTTAACAAAAAAAAACCTGCGCAGTTGAATGCAGAGGACACAGCAAAGTGAATTAGCCACTGAAATTGTCTGAAGGATGAAGGTCCGAGCACAACCTGGAACACAACGTGAATGCAAAAAATAGCATGATATACACAGTTCCTTCTGTAATCACAAAAATGAACAATAATCATCCTTATCAGTAGATAGAATCATAGAATTTGTATGCTACAATGCATTGAAGCGGATTGGTTTTGCCGGTCGATTGCTATCAGTTAAATACAACATCAGTCATAGCGCAAAATTACGGAGCAAAATACAGAATTCCGGTGCAGAATCTGGCACATGAAAACCAATTTCTGACATCTTTTCGTTAAAAACCGAAAACCAATTTCTGATACTACTGATAAAAGAACCACGCGTTTGGCATTATTTTTTCAGGTGAACCAAACCTAGCTCTGCGACAGTTGATCTAGCCATCATATGGTCCTTGTATTGTGTAATGGTTCTGAAGATCGTCATTGCGGCAATAGAATTTACAGCAGCTTGAACGCTTGAACGAGCCCATGCCAGTTGGGCAGGTGGAAAAAGGTGCGCCTAACGAGCCACCGAGTAATTAGTTCACATATTCCCCATCAATTTTGACCTTCAGCTTTCTTGCTAGCGATCTGCACCGCTGAACTAGCTTTTTACTGCAATTACTGATATCCAGTTCTTCCAACGAAGGTGGGAGATCCTTCTCCGGCAGCTTCATCATGCTATTGCAAGCCCTGATCTCCAACCTCTTGAGGGAGGGAAGGCTGTGGAGCCCCGCAGGAAGATCTCTGAGATTGTAGCAATACTCAAATCGGAGCTCTTGCAGGGACGTGAGGAGCTGAAGCGCTCTCTTTTGATCATCCGTTAGTCTTGCCACTTCACTTCCGTGTTCGTTAAGCTCTAGGCGTTGGAGGGAGGTGAGGTGCTTGCAAAACGACGTAGTAAGGATAGAGGGCTCATCGATCTTGAGCCTTTCCAGTCGTGGGCATGGCTCACATCCCTGCTCTGACGAACTCCCCAAATATGGAGGCAAGCTGGGGCATGCGTATACTTCCAAATGCCTGAGGGCGTGTAGGACTTGCAAGCCCTCTAATGTAGCAAGCGACCCACAATCTGCAATCCTCAAATGTTCGAGTGCAGTGCATGATTGCAGCTCTAGAGATTTTAAACTTGTAGTGGCTGAAACCACAAATTTCTTTAAGCAGGAGAGATTCGACTGGAAGCAGGGCTGCAGAGTTTCTTGAGAATACAAGCTGATGTAAAGTTCCTCAAGTGATTGCGGAAGAATACACCTTCTAACTTCTCCATGACCGCTGAGGCATCTGTGTGCCCGCAGCAACCTGAGGTTGCCGAGCGATTGCAAGCCTTCCAGAGAATTAAGGGACTCACAGCTTTGAATTATCAACTCTTGGAGTGCTGTGCAGGAATGGAGCTGCAGAGATGCTAGACATCGGTTGCTCCGTACTTCTAGTTTTTTCAGGCGGGTGAGGTTCTCTGGAAAGCAGGGCTGCAGCGTTTTTAGGGAATCAACATGTTCAATCTCAAGTTCTCCAAGTGATAGCGGTAGGAACCATCTTCCGTTCGACTGTTCATCATTTCCGTCGTTATGCGCCAAGAACGAGAGCAGCTTGGGGCATTGCGAAATCACTAACTTCTCAAGGGAGGTAAATCCAGCGAAATCTACCTTGCTGCCGTAGAATGTTAAATCAGCGCAACATTTAATAGATACCGTTTTCAGAGAATAGATGAGATTTAACTGAGGGCGCAGAAGTTCGTCTCGATCTGGATATCCTAATGATGGATCCTCCATAGCTGGCATAAGATTTGGTTGGCTGTTTTCTTCCTCTCCTATCGATAGCCCTGTTATCTGCCAGCAGCCCTCTAAAATCAATTCCTGTAGGGCATGCGCATGTTGCAACATTAGAGACAACCACTTCCCCATTATTCCACAATCCTCAATATGGAGACGTTCGAGAGATGGGAGGGCACGATGATTTGCTCCTGACATATATTCGCCGGCAAGCTCTGATGGGACATTTGAAGAGAGAAGTTCTGGGCAGTTGTATATTTTTGAAGTCTTCAAACATATGAGTTGCCTCAAACCATGGAATGAAATAGACGTCGGATTATGAAAGCCATATATTTCCAATCCAGTTAGGAACCTCAGGTTATGGAACGACATAACGCTATCATCCAATGTTATCAGCTTATCAGGAACATCATTGTAATCATTGGGAGGCTGAATTGTTAATATTCCACTGGATGACCCCTTCAACGTTGGAAGTGTTGAAACATTGACGATGGATAATTCCAAATCAATAGTAGAAGGCGGAAGGGGATTGTGCAGATGCAAATGAGGACAATCATGGATAATAAGCTTGCTAAGGTAGTACAACCATGATTTCTGCTCAATTTCAAATTTTTGGCAGTCCTCAAACAACGGAAAGACCTTCATCACAGGGCACCTTCTAATGTTCAGAACCCTTAAACTGGAATTTAAGTCCCTCATGGAAGTGCAGGAGCATCTCTCCAACTTTGGCATGTCAATTAACATCAGCTCCTCCAGCGAAGGAACTGTCATTTCTACTATGTTCTGCATACTCTTCAGCTCCATCTTCCTAAGAAATGGAAGACGCTCCAGTGACGGAAGTATTTGCCATTGTCGACACTCCTCTAGATGAAGAGTCTGTAGAGAGGTCAGTGAAGTGGCAAGCCATGTTGAAGATGTAGCACCATCGTACGAATATATCTCTAGATGCTTAAGATTTGTATGTGGTTCAAGACCCTCAAGCACTTCTGTTGCATTTTGACATTCATCCTGTGTCAAGTCCGTGAGAAGGTTAGTCCAGAAAATGTCCACTTTATCTAAATTAGTCCACGAAAGGCGCAGCTTTTCTAAGTTCTGTTTGTCTCTTAGTCTTGCACCACAAGCCTCGGCTCTAGTTGTGACATTTTCAAGCTGAGACACACCGAGCTGTACAAGCTGGTTCATGGACTGGAGTTGAGCTATCTCCCAGCCGCTAGAATTTTGAGCACTAAAGTTATGTAGTTCCTGAAGAGAGGTCATTTTGCCGATGCTAGCGATGGACGAGCACACTTGCTCTGCTGCTACAAGATGCCTCAGGCTAACAAGATCATCCGTACCGTTAGGTAAAATAAGATCAGATTTTGATCCAGCATCTAATACTTGAAGATGGTAAAACTTGCTGAAAGCTTGAGGCAAAGCTCCTTTTTCAAGCTTCATATAGCGAATATGGGCTGGATTCACCAGATTGCAAAGCAAGGGGTCAACATCAGTACATATTTCAAAGATTTGCAACAGACGTAAATGATGTCCCTTCTGGACTACATCTTTGAAGGATTGGAAGAATAAAGAGCTATGTTTCCCAATTAGCACCAAAGTCCTCAAATGTTTCACTGCTTTAACTGCATTTCTAATTCTTCCTTCAACCTTGTCGTTACTAGGATCTTCATAGTGTGCAGAATTGATTAGTATTGACAAATGACGTATAGTTGGCAGTATTTTGTTGCTCTGTAGATTATCTATAGTTGCGTACTCAGTCCTTGAAACCATCCTTGCAAAATCATGCATAAGGCCACACATGATATAGTGTGTATGATCAACTTGCTGAAAGAAGCCAGAGTTCACCAAATCAGTTAGGTAGTCCCACCCTATCTCCTCCAGTCTCTTACTTGAAGAGTTGCAATGCACAAAGCCTTGAGAAATCCAAATACAGATCAACTCCTTGCTGGCGAAGCGATAACTACTAGGGAATATGGAACAATACAACAAACACTGTTGTAAATGGTAAGGCAGCTGATCATAGCTAAGCTTCAAAGCAGGCATGATGCCTCTACTGAAATGCAGGGATTTCCAATCTTCGCTCATCAGAATGTTGCTCCAATGATCAACAGTAAGTTTTTCTCTTAATAGCTGCGCTGTTGCTTTTGCTGCTAATGGATTGCCCTTTAACTTGTCAGCTATCTTCTGCCCAATGATGTTCAAACTTGGATGTGCTTTGTAATTCTCATCACCAAATGTACATGTTTTAAAATACAACCAAAAATCCTCTTTTGACAAAGCACCTAACTCGATTGGTTTGACTGTGCCTATCCTCTGTGCGAGAGACAAAAGTCCAGTTGTCACAAGGATCATATTACCTTTTGGATGATTTGATTTCAATGGATCCAACAAAATATTCCATCTGTAATCATCCATGCTGTCCCATACGTCATCTAAAACAAGCAAAAACTTTTTCGACTGGATGTCCATATACCCATTCAAAATCTCCTGAAGCTTTGCAAAGCTACTTACTCCTTTCCGTATTTCTTTTCTACAGGGAGATTCTTCATGTCTTTCTTGAGAGACAAAATCTAGAATCTCCATTGTGATCCTCAATTCATCATAGTTATCAGACACCCAAACCCATATCCGCTCAAAGTCACGTTTCACCGTTGGTTCGTTGTATACAAGTTGAGCGAGAGCTGTCTTCCCAACTCCTCCGATGCCCACAATAGGGACTACAGTTACTCCGTCATAACTGTCATCTGTAATAATCTTCATGATGGTGTTCTTCTCTGCGTCTCTTCCATATATTTTGTGTGGATTAAGACTTGACGTTCTTCTGCAGAGAGTTGTGGTTGTACTCGTACGATGGTTTGAATTTCCAACAGAGCACGGTCCATGTAGCTTAAGAATTTCACTCACAGCCCCCCGTGCATCTTGTAACTCACGAGTTATTTGCTGTATCCTTGTGGAACATTCAGCCTTTTTCCAAGGGTGTGCATAAGGTGCATCGTTGTGTGTTGACTCACCATTAATCCTCATCCTTTTTCTGATGTCTGAACCTGAACCGCCGAGTTCAACCAGAGTGCTATTTGCTGCAGTATCAGCAGTACTGCAAAATAAAAATAATTTTTTTAAAAAAACAGAACGGTTTCACAGTTGCTGGCTTGCTGCGGGGGAAAGTACGTTACATAAATCATATACCGTACCTTGATGACGGGTTTGGCTGCTGATCAGTTGCCTCACGCTTCTTGTTACAGCTGCCATTCTTGAGGTGATTATGCAAAACCGATGTCCCTTTGTCAGAACCGCACTTGACCACCGTGTGACAGTGAATACACCTTGCCTTCACAGGCTTTCCATTTTCTTCTTCAGTGATATCGAAGTGCCCCCATGCCTTGGACCGCTTTTTGCTACCACTGCTAATCGCAATAGCAGCGTTGATACTCGGTCTCTCTGCTTGCTCTGCTTCAGGTTCATCTAAACTTCCAGTGCCACCTTGCCATGGATCTGAAACAACAGAAAAAGGGGAATGAATGCACCTCCTTGGACACAAAAATGGATACATCTTGCATACACAAGCTTTACCTCCTTGAACCTGCTGTTGGAGCCTGTAGTAGTCGAGCTCGTCGATCGCGTCGTCGGCGTCGTAGAGCAGCTCCCTGAGACGGCTGAGCGATCGGGCAAGCGACCTGTTCCCGATCGCCCTCCCCTTCACGCCAACCACCACCGCCTCCACCCTCTCGATCTCTGACCTGAGCTTCTCGGTGTCATCGGTGAGCCCAACCTGACGAATCCACTCACCCAGCTTATCGGTGTCCAGGTTCTCCAGGATGGTCTGCACCAGCCACCCGATCCCTCCCTCCAGCAAACCGACCTCCACCTCCTCCATCAGATCCGGCGGAAGAGAAGCAATGCTTTGGAGCTTGGGCGACAATGGACCAGTGGCGAGCCTCGCGAGAAGACAGTGGTCAGTGGTAAGCAAAAGGCAGAGATGGGAATAATATGGGAGGTATTCGAGGAGGGCAGATGAGCAATATAAAATGCGGGTAGTCCTTTTTATTTTTTTTGTGAGGGATATAAATAATGCGGTAGTTTGGTAGTGTAGGAACTACTAGGAAGCTACACGGAAGGTGACTAGGTGAGCACTCGCAGCAGATGTTTCTGGGCTTTCAAATGCTTGGGCCGACTGCCTCCAAGTCGGTGGGCTCTGACTTGACAACTCAAAATCGGGCCTGCAGGCCGAATTTGGGCCGTAAGCCGAGGCAGAGCGCCGCCGCCGCGACTTGCAAGACGCCGGCACGGGATGAGTGAGCAGCTTCTCGACGTCGATGCGGGCGCCGGCATGTCTGTACCGTATGTCTGTGCGTGCGTAGCTCGCGTGCTGTATCATCAGGGGGAACGCCTTAGTTTGTGGTTTTTTCAACTCGGTGAATGCTGAATGGTGCGAGGAGGCAGACGCAGTGAGCCTGGTGATGACTTCATGGTGAAAGCAGAGCACAAAAACCGAACCCGATCGCTCAGACTGTGTTGCATCTCTCGATCAGTGAGAGGCGACGGACAGAAAATCGCGGACGAACATGTTTTTCATTTTTCAAGCAAAAGTTGCAGCGATCCACACCACATCTCAACCGAAACCGAACCCGCGACCGCGAGATCGCGTTACGGGTTGTCGCGCGACCAGAGTAATCACTCGCTGAGAGCGTAGTGAGCAGTGCAGTGCCAACGCGCGCAAGCGGAAGAAATACAAAATGATAAACCCGAACGGCACGCATATACTCTATCGGTTTCCCGACGGATTTTTCGGGTGGAATCCTTTGCACACGTTGGACTTACTGGTCCATAAAACCGATGACCTTAATTATAAACTAGAGTCGAACGCGCGCTTTGCGCGCGGCACCAGTGGTGCAAGAGGGGAATTTGTTGCTATTTAGTTATACAAAGTTAAGGAAGAAGCATATGGTAGAAGAGTAATCTTGATGGAAAATTAATTAACAATCTATAATATATATGACCAAACATCTTTAAAGTTATAGGAATTTGACATGATGTTGTGTGCTGTATGAAAAACTAATATTAAGCTAGTACCAAAGATCATGTGCTATGAAAAATAAATAATAGTTTGACCATAATTGTATATGGTGCTCTGAAACAACATGATAAGGAAAAGACATGTGTGGTATTTAGGAAGATGAAAGAGCAAGATGTGAAGCCAGGTGATTTTCAGGGAGATATGGTTCAAATTTTAAATCTCGGGAATCAGATGGTTGTTGATGGAATGCACTGACAAAATTCTCAACCACCCAGACCTGTCACAGCTACTTTCACTAATCAGCACACCCCTTAATCCCAAACCTAACAAAGAATGAATCAATAGATAGTTTCAATTCCACCAGCAAGTATCCAAGAAAAAGATGTATATGTATCCCAGTTTGTAGGAGATAGATCTGGGATCAGAGAACCTGAAATGCATTGCCCTATCGCTTGCATTTCAGGTTTTCTGATGGTCAGCACCAATGCTTGTCGCTTGCTAACCATCAGAGATTGCTAACAAAAGAGCTCTATATCTATCTCAGTTTGGTTGCACTGCACATTTCCATTTTAATGTATATTCCCAAAGGCTTATCAGATTAGCCATGAACATTGTACCATCATATGATAATGCTGCATGGTACAGCATCACCTTTAAATTCCTTGTACATCATTTCATTCCAAAGCGTGAATGCTTTGTTTATATAGCACCTATCTTACAGAGCTGAGGTACTATAAACCATTTTGCAAACAATTATAAATGAATTCCAAGAAAGGAAGCGATTAAATGAAGCAACTGTGACATTTTTTTTTGGGACAGGTTGGAGCTGCCAGATTTTTACTGTGATTAAAATGCAGCACCTAAGAATGATTTATAACAGATGCTATATTGTTGTAGAAAATAATCAGGAAAGTGAAGCTATGTTATTCTAGAAGATAAGAAAGGAAAATTAAGGCAAAATAGCACTATTCAACAGGACTGACTAAGATCAAAGATCTATAAAGCTTATGTTGCTAGACATGAATCTAACTGGGAAAAAACATGTCTCCCAGATTAGAAACAAACATGTATCCCAGCTTAATACATTTCTATTTTTCCATAACAACAGTAATGTAGGTCATCCCAGATTATCAACAACAGTTGGCTGAGAGCTATCTCATGCATACTTTTATGCCATATCTTTACCCTGAAAATAAGGAGCATAGCAAAGCAGTAGACATCCAGAGTAATAATAATTAAGAGTTATAGGATTCCAACCATAAGCGCTTGGTCATAGTCTGGATTGCAGTTTCATGTAAAGCAAAAGGATTCTAGGAAGCAAACGCCATATATATGACTGCAGCTATTTACATTAGTGGCCATAATTAATGCAGAGGTTCTAAACAAATGGCGTTGCTTCTAAGGGTGGGTGCGCATACTGGTGACATCCTGGACATATAACCAAAAGGGACAGTAATGAGCTGCATGTTGTTTCCTTCTTCATCCGCTAGATAAAGAGCAAAGAAAAGTATGGATTAGCAAATATGTATTGAGCTAGGTGTCCTATGATATATAGAATTGAGATGATTGTTTATGTACTGACCTTTTCTTATGTTTCTGCTGACTGTCATCTTTAAATAGTTTCTTAGCAGCTGGGGCTGAGGTTGAGGCTGCAGGCCTGTTTTTGTTCAGGATACAGTTAGATTATATTTTTGCTAGAATAGAAAGTTGTTGTAACTGAGGAATGATGGAAAAATATACCTTTTTTGGGGAATGTTTTTGGTAGGCGGTGATGGGGATGCTGATGGAGTATCTTCTGCTGCTATTGCTAGTGCCTTTGCCTTGTAGGATAGTTTATGTCGTCAGTGTTTATAGTTTTTGCTGAAAGCAGGGATAAGTATTAATTACCTTGTCCTGAGTAGCAGAAGATAGCTCAACAGACGATGCAATCTGCGGAGGTTCTCCCTTAATTTTTGTCTCAGTTGTTGCCTGACCATTGAAAGAAAATGCAAAGTTATAGTACTTGTGATGCAGTGATAAAAATAGTTATTGTGTAAGTAGCGATGTTAGAATAGAAACCTTAGGATCAGGTGAGAATGAGATCTGTTTATCTTGAGCTGGCTTGGGAGAGACTGATAGGACATAGCTTTTCTTGCTTGGTGCTGGTGCATTAGCTTTGCTAGTTGGTGTCTGATCTGAAGCAGAACTAATAGTATACCTTGTTGGTGTCAATGGAGTATCCTTTGGTAACATACTTTCTGTCGTTAGTGCTTCTATCTTTGATCCTGTACTGCCTTCACTTGCTGCTGGTGCTAGCTGGAGAGAGCTGCTTGAGTCTGCTGGCATAATAGCTAATGTCTGCTGTGAACTGCTTGGTGAGATAGTGTCACGCCCAGAAATTTAGCCCAAATTTCCAGACTATTCTGTGTACTAAATCCCTGTCCAGGACCAGCCAGGGTACACAAAACGACAAGTAATATACAGTTCCAAACTTAAATAAAGCGTAAAATACTTACAGAAGAGGCACTTAGTCCTCACACCGAAACGAAAGCAGCAGCAGCGGAAAAAGGCGATCCTAGCGGGGCTTCAGCTCCACTCCACAGGCAAAACTCAACTGGGGTCTAAGCCTTGGTCTTCTAACTTCGTCTTCAGCTCAGAAGCACTACACTTCGAAAGGGGGAAAATAACAGCAGGCTGAGTACAACCACCGTACTCAGCAAGCCACACCAATGATGCAGACGTGCAAGGGGAACAAGGATGTTTGGGCTATTTGCATAAAGGCGTTGTAAACATTTTATTAGCAAACAGTAAAACGTTGATAAATTAAAGTAAAATTAAATCTCCACTGATCAACGCTACACCACGTTGAAACAGGCCAACCAACCACCTAAACTACAGTGCATTGGGTCGATTATTTAAGGTGTGAGACTAATCACGGTGAATCTGTCGACTCGCCCATAAACCGCGGGCACGGCTATTCGAATAGTTTTACTCTGCAAGGTGTACAACTGTACCCACAAGACACGCCCCACCGACCACGTTCCCTGCGCCGTCACATGCACAGACGACACTTCACATGGCAAAACGCCTGACAGACCTTCGCTATACACCCCCTCTACCAAGCCACCACACCTCAAGGTTCACCCCCCCCAGCGGGCGGGTCCCCTCGTTGCCGGTGAATCCGGAGGGCGACAAGGCCGTCGCAGGCCCGCCCCACTCCATCACGCCCACCCTGCCTGGATGCGTCAGCTTCATGTAGGAACACTGTCCTTTAATTGCCCACTATGGGTGCACTAGCAAAACCATGACCCACAGCCCACCATTCAGTCGCATTTTAGTTGGATAATTACGACCATGAACATGGCCAGATGTCTCGAGCACGCAGCTCATCATGATACTAAATGTCTAATACTGCAATTATCCCTCACTGAGCTAGTGGTAATTAAGCATGGCTAAGCATATATTCTAGCTAGGTCACATAAGTAACACAAGCTAGTCGATTTATCACCCAAGGTTGACAAAGGACAGATATCAAATAACATGGCACAAAGCAGCAGATAGGTAAACCCTGATCCCATGTAATTAGCAAACATGCATATTTATTTGCAAACTAAAACATTTATAAATTTGGATCAACATGCTCAAGGGAATGTGTGACTTGCCTTGCTTCTTCAACAATCTTCGAACCTTATCCTTGCGACGCGATCTTCCGAAACGACGGACTACACGCTGGCACGCAAAACGAGGAAAAAACTCTAAAAAAACCAAGAAAAAAGTACATAAAAACTAAACAAACATGAAGAGCTCAATTTAGTATGAATTTTGCAAGTTGAATGGCTCAATTGGAGTTCGAATGAATTAGATATGAATTTAGAAGTTTTGAGCCATTTTAAATGAATTTCTGTAATTATCACGAATTATTGCGCAATTATTATATTTTTCTCAAAGGAAAAGGTTGTTGCTGACGTCATCAAGGGGAGGGGCGCGCTGGTGGCGGGCCCACCGGCAGCTGCGGACAAGGGCGCCGTTCCACCTGGGACCGGGACCACCGAGGCGGTCCACCGCCGGTCCACGGGACCGACGGCCCGGATCGGCCCAAAGCCGATACGGGCGGGCCAGGGCGGCGCGGCTGGGGCACAGCACAGCCAAGGCCGGCCGGCCGAGGCGGCGCCGCGGCGCACGCGCCAGCGGCGCGCGCGTCGGCGCGTGCGGCCGGCGAAAGAGGAGGGGGAGGAAGGGAGGGGTTCCTCACCGGGGTGGCGGCCGGAGCGGAGGAGGAGGCGACGACGACGAACGGTGACGGCGATTGACCGGAGAACGACAAGCGAGGGGCGGACAGCTCCGGAGGGCCTGAGGAACAAACGAGAGGGTGTTAGAGGGAGAAAGAGGAGGTCCACGCGAGCGGGTAAGGTGGGCTGAGGGCGGCGGTAATGGAGATGCTCACCGGCGCGTCGAGGGGGACCCAGTTCCGGTGACGATTGGAGAAGGAGGAGGGGTGGCCGGGCTGCGGGCGACGGCCGCGGTGCCGGGGGTGGACCGGAGAGGCGGCGCGACGCGGCCGGAGGGCAGCCAAAAGCGGCGCTGGCCCTCGGGCTTTGCGGGGAGGTGGTGATTCGGCGGTGGATCGAAGGAGCGGTGTGGTGGCCGGGCTTGCCCCGCGACGGCGAAGCTAGCGGTGGCGGACGCGGCGCGACGACGGCTAGAGCGGCGAGTGTGTGGCGGTTGGAGGCGGTACAGGCGGCGGTGCCTCGGCCTCGCTGGTGGGACGGCCGTTCGGCGGTTGGAAGAGGGAAGGGAAACGGATGCCGGGGTGAAGCGTGGGGCGGCGATTGCGATGGTGGCGACGGCGCAGTGCGGCGATTGGCGAGAGCGCGGCTAGGGGCGGCCGAGCTCGCCGGCGAGCGGCGGTGCTTGCGCTCGCGTGGGGAGAGCGGGAGAGAGTGCGGGGAGTACGGGAAAATTGGGGAAATGGACGAGGGTCGCATGGGGAGTGTTTATATAGGCTCAGGAGAGGGAAATCGTGGCCGAGAGGAGCGGAATCGGGCGGCAACCGGCCGGCGACGTGGGGTGGCGACATGGAGCTCGAGGGAGGTCAAACCGGCGTGATTTTTGGGGAAAAGTGGGGGAAAATGAGGAGGAGTGGGTGGCGACCACATCCGCACGGTCGGACGTGCGCGAGGGAGGCGGGAGGCGGCGGTTTTAGCGGCGGGGTGGGGGCGGCAATGGCGGCAATTGCCGGTCCCTGGCGATGGGGTGGCTGGAGGTAGGGGAAGGGGATGACAGGTGGGGCCGGGGGTCCCACCTGTCAGCCAATGGAAGAGAGAGGGGAAGCCGGGTGGGGGTTTTCTAGACTTTGGGGGGAGAGGGGAGCCGAGCTGGGCCGAGCAGCCCAAAGAGGAGAGGGGAGGGAGGCGGCCCAGCCAGAGGGGAAAGGAGGAAGGAGGGGAATGGGCCAAAAGCAGCCCAAAGGGAGAAGAGGGAAATTATTTGTTTTTCTTTTTATTTAATTGATTAAATGATCTTTGTGCTATTAAAATTATTTATTGAGCTCCGAAAATTCACGGGAAAATTTCAGAGAATATATTAGGGCACAAAGAATATTACAAAATATTCTCGGCCAATGATTTTTAAGGGAAAATTTTAATTCTCCCATTATTTCACTTGATTAAATTGCTTTAACTTTTATTTAATTTCTAGAAAGTGCATTATTAAATGATTTTTAATCCCGAACGAAAATCGGGGCGTTACAGATAGGCAGTAGGCCCTGCACTTCAGCATTGGATGAGATAATGCTGTTAACCTGTAAGGTTTCTTGATTTTTCATAATAGTATCTTGTGTGAAGCTGATGTTCCAGATAAAGCTTTGGTTTAAAAGAGCCACAATCTCGTCTGGAATATATTCACTATCAGGTGGATTTTGGTCAATGAGAGTCTCAACCGGTTTGCGTACGAGGCGTTGTGCTATTCTCCCAAAGAGGATAAATGTAGCTTGAGCAGTATCATCAGCAGCGATCAACACAACCTTGTATCTACATGCAGAATAGAAATAGTTATAGCAGTTTTGATAACTGTGAAATAAGCATGGAGGAAATTGTGCCAGCATAATTCTTACCTTGGCACTGGTATGCCCACATTGGAGCAGCTGGTGCATTTATAGGTGGAACCATATGGTTTTGAGGTCTTGTAGCATATGTCACATGAATTATACCACCAGGAGCTGTTGCTTGATATGCCTTTAATAGTCACTCTGACTATAAAACGTGCTCGCTGCAAAGAAATATGATTTTATCATTTTTGTCAAATAAGAAAGGGCAAGATTGCAGTAACAAAGCCTGAGGTGGCACAGACCGCATGTTTGTGTGGGTTGAGAGCAAGGATTTGTGCTATGGTTTTTTCTTCTGGAATATCCTGGTTAAACCCTGTGGTAGCAGTTTCAACCCACTTGATAGGTTGAAAGTTTGCGCTAAAGCTACAGAAAGAAGATATCTTAAATAATAATGTATCGCAGGGAAAGTGTATATGTAAATGGATGATTGTGTAAGCATTAAAACAATAATATAAGCTTGTGGTGTCACCTTTCTTTTAACTCAAGCACTTCAGGCATATCAAGGTTAATGTACCATTTGCATGGTGAACTTCCATTTAAAGTTAGTCCTGTATAGAATTGTATTAATAAATATGTACTGCAGATTTACAGAAGGCATGAAAAGATTTTGGTACAAATTTATAGAGATATACCTATCCCTTTGTAGTTCTTGACAACTGTTCCAACAAAAACAATAACCTGAGGTTTCTTTTGACCAGCATTGTATATTTCTTCTGCATTGAAGGCAGTCGCAGTATTTCCCCATAGTGTGATAGGCAGTGTAGAATTGCTAGTTTTATAAAATGATTATAAATTTTTGGTGATCAATATTAGTAACTTGTTACAATAGTTAGTGTGGATAATGTAAGGTAAAGGCAGTTTATAACAAAAGAAATTTTCAGTCTATATTGTAGCTTACCTTGCATCCCAAATCTTGTTCTTTTCAAAGTTTCTGTGTTTCTTGATTTTGGGCGTAGAGTGTCTGTTGCACCAATTTCAGTTATGACACCCATAATATCTGGTTAAAGAGAAGATATATGTAAACAATAAACCACTAATGTATAAGAAGTAAACATAGGAAGACAAAAAAAGGGATAAAGAGGTTATACCAACATAGAAAGCATTTTTGTCCACAAGAGACGGGACGTCATGAAAAGGTGTCAATGAAAAAGTTATGGCAGGGAAATCATCAGAAGCATCAATGATTCTTCTAAGGTTGTCCATTTAGTGAATGAGATCATCAAAGGGTTCGTAACTGGCCTATATGTTCTGTTTGCATATCTGATAGAGAAGGAGTCAAAGTAGTAAACCTTCCCTTCCTGTAGAAGAGTCCTAAGCTTAATCATGGCAGGTGGATAGATTTGAACATGGATGCTATTGCCCTGCATATTGTGTATATAAAGCACCTTGTTAGTACCATGTTTGTATGTAAGTATTAATAAAGAAGAAATGAGTGTTAATTAGACTATAACCTTTTCATCCAGCAAGACAAGATCAGTGTGGAAGATTTTTGTTTCATCATTCAGATCATGGTAGTCCCATTGCCTAGATACTCTCGCCTTGATCTGTTTATTAGTGTCCCCATACATAAGGTCTGAAATAAGCACGTACGCCATTGGAAGCCTGTAATTAAATATTGAACTTATTTAGTTTTACGTATATATGAAGCATCAATGTAATGAACTAAGCAGTGAGAAAACAGCACATGGAAATCTAGTAGTCTGTTGGTGCACCAGTGCTACAGCATATACTACATGTGAGCACAATATATATACTCCAAGATTTATATACAAAAGCCATCGCAATTAGCTGATGAGGGAAAGCATGCTACACATGGAGCGGTGAAGCCTGCAACAGGAAAGAACGTCCACTGTGACACCAAGAATGTAGGTAAACAGAGATAAAATATGCAGAGCGGCAGCGAGCGCACACCGCTTCCATTGTAGCAGAATAAGTATCTCGGTATAAACAATATTTCTTGTTTGGTTTCCACATGACCCGTCATCGTTTTCAATCAGTATTTTGAGGTCTGATCGGTTTGTTGCTCTTGCAATAGCAACATAGAGTTGCCCATGCGTAAAGACAGGTTTCCTGAGGTATATGCCAACCTGCTCAAGTGTTTGTCCTTGGCTGTTGTTGATAGTCATTGCATAAGAAACTCGAACTGGGAATTGTCTCCTTTGTAATGTAAAAGGCCATTTCATTTTCGATGTGCTTAGTGTAATTCTTGGTATATAAACTGTTTCACCAATGTTTGATCCGATTAGTATAGTACATTGTAAACTTGTTTCGCCTAAAGCAGTAACTAATACTCTTGTTCCATTACAAAGGCCTATTGATTGGTTCAAATTTCGTAGAAGCATAACACTACCTTCCTTTAAAACAAGTTTGTGCGTAGGAAAGTTAGTTCCTACACCTCCTAGAGTCTGTGTAGGATCAAATGCACAAGCCACAGTATGCATGCATGTTTGGCTACTTTTGCTATGAGACGTTTGAGAAACACTAAAAACCAAAATTTTGGGACCCAGTAACCTCTTTTCATCAGATTGCCTCATGTTAAAATACTACTGCTATTATCGAACAGAGAAGAACTGTAATATATTAGTAGTTTAACTCTCAAATATATTTGTAAAAAAATATTACTTTACACAATGCAAAGCAAAGTCTTTAAAAACTAAGGTCCCAACTCCCAACAATTTGCTGGGTCTTCACTTTTGAGGAAGACCTGTAACATAGAAAATACTCTAAGCAGGGACATACATTAAGCCTAATGCATCAGAAAATGTTCCTTTACAATGCACTGAACCTCCCTTTGGTCTGACGATTAAATCTCTATACAACCAATCGTACTGTTTATACACTATAAGACGTAATGAAACTAAACAGAACCCTATGTATATACAAAGCATGAGCATCATGAATGAATAGGCATATATGATGAAATTGTGGGAGCATGTTCTGGAAAAACCTCACATCATACAGCTAGTATAAATAAAATATCAGCAGCCAAGCTCCAATATTCTAGAATCACTGAATACTAATAGCACAATACAAAAATCATATCATGCAGTAGGCATGTTTAATGTGAAGTAATCAATATCGCACTAAAGCAAAAAAAAATGCAGTCGCAGATACCCCTGAATATAGATATAAGAGGTGGCTTAAAATAATTGTGTGCAATAATAATCATGGATTTGACTTAACATCTTGCAGAATATCATAAAAAAAGAACTAAACTTGCAGAAAAGGCAAAAAAAGACTTAATAGTTTAAAGGCACACTACCCATGTTGCAGAACTATCAAGCCGCTTCAACAGTTTAACAACTGTAGCACTAACATATCACTTACTTCCTCCGTTTCACAATGTAAGTCATTCTAGCATTTTTCACATTTATATTGATGTTAATGAATCTAGATAAATCAATATGAATGTGAGAAATGCTAGAATGACTTACATTGTGAAACGGAGGGAGCACATAACAGCAAAACTGCCCTGCTGAAAGCTCAGAATGAGATATGTCACTCCGAAGCAGCAGCAGAAAAAGAATGTTAAAAGGAGTTTATATATAAAAACAAATGCCTAATTAAAGTGCAAAATTAGTCCATTTGGAAGCCTTCACAGCAAACTGAATTTCTGTCAACTCGCTGAATAAATATCTTGCACTATATAAAATAGATATATTTTGTTTCAAAAGGGAAAATATGTCTTGCAAGGAACCCTGGCACTCTCCCACTCTCCTAGCCATCATATAAACTCCATCATACATGAGTATGTTTTCCATGTTCCAAATCACTGGGTGTTTATTTAGATTTCAATTTAATTTGTGAAAAGTGAGAACAGGTCGCAGTGCGCAGATTGATTACTTGTATTTTTTTTACCAGAGATAACCAATATTTAATAATAGAGGTTATATCTTATCTTTAAAACTTCATATGGCCAGCTTGTCTTAAAGATAATTACTAACTTTTCCCAAAAAAAAAAATCAGAGGTAATGTGCAAAAGTTGTGCAGCCATGTAGGATTGAAACGCCAAATGCATATTTTACAAACTATCGAATGATAGTTTTAATTTTACTTTGGATAAAGGGAGGTAGAGTTAGAACCTAGAAGCATGTAGAGCTAGAAGCAGGACAAAACGAGGCATCAATAGCAAAAATATTTAGATGGAAAGAGGAAGTTTTACAATAATAGCTCTAAAGCAAGAAAAGATGACATGCGGAAGAACAAAGCAAAAACCTAGCTGACTTTGATAGCAAATAAACATGAGGCAGAGGAAAGCAACATTCTTATGGGCAGCAAGGGACAGAATATTAGGAAAGAGAGTATGCAAGAAGTGTATGCACTGTGCAACGGCTACAAAAGGTACTGCAGTGACCGTTATGACTGCAATAGCTTACGAAACCGAGAACACGCATGTACCAAGCGCTAAGCGCTATCAATATAGTAACAAACAAAGCACCATAAATGCACAATATTGAAAAGAAGCAGAAAATAGTGCAAAATATTAGTAATCAATAAACCGAAAAGGAAATATTGAAACAGAGTACAAGACAGATGGGAATACCTTATACAAAACAGCACCCAGTGAGTTGACAACGCGGCAGAAGCAACGTAACCAAGAAAATGCCACGCAAGACAGATACCCACAAAAGACAAAGACCTCGATCAAGAAGTAGAAGAAAGTCTAGGAAAGAATAGTCACCAATAAAGGTGACCAGAGCTGCACAATAGAAAGAGATCATTAGCAAACATAAACCTGAAACAGAAGGCACAACAAATACATGAGATATTTCTATATCATTTAAAGCAAATATAGTAGAAAGAACCTAACCTGCCTGATTGAACCAGCAGCCCCAACATTCGCTGGCAAAATCAATCAAGAACCCTTGAAGCATCGATTCAGCCCGTGCAAATCCAGCCCTCTACAAACCAAGCCACAAATGAAAGAACGATCAGAAGGTATAAAAACAGGAAAAGCAACATCGAATAGCACCCACAACCAAATCACAATCACGCCTACATCTTACAGTGTCATATTCAATGATCAAAAGCAACAACAAATAGATGTGAAGTGCACGTGAGGACGCAAGCAGCAAAAGAGCGATGAAAACGATAGAGTAATGAAAACGACGGTGAAAGTTTGGAAGGGAAGAGGAGAAAAGAAATATACTCCACTCCAGTAGAGAAGGCAGAGACAAAACTGTAGCACTTCTAATAGGACCAACCATACCCACCAATAGGGGAGGAGCATACATGGACCCCATGGCATTCAACCCCACCTGAAAGTGGGATGGCCTAACGCATCTCATGTGACGAAGGAAACACCCTGGAGTATACACCATGAGAAAACTTCCTAATACACATCCGATAAGGCCCCACAATACAGCCAGCAGGAGTATATAGACCAGGTTCACCAATATGTACCGATGCAACCGAGAAAAATTGAGCCAATGACAGCACGCGGCCTGCACCATCCCAAGCTGACAACCGCACTCCCCAAGCTGACAACCGCACTCACGCTCGTTTGGGCGCAAGATCAAGCATGCACAGTTGTGCCTCACTACCTAGGCACATTCCATGGTAGGTCCGAAAGCAACGCTAACCATATGGCCTACACGCCAGCGGCACCAAAGCCATAGACCAACTGCATCGACAATGCATCGCCCACCGTCAAACACACCGAAAATTCACAAACGCAATTGAACGACACCGCACAAATTATCACGGATAAAGGCCACACGATCTAAATCAAACGGATAGGGTGGCAAGCAGCCACAAAAGCCCACCAAACTCACCAGGATCCCAGTCGTGGCTGACGTGTGAGGAGTCAACAGCATCCATGGCGGCGGCAAACAGTGGTGGGGAAGAGCAGCAAACATCAACGCTTTGGGCTCCTGCATGTAAATTCTCCCATCGCCGCCAAGCTGCTACTGCCGCCACCACCGAGCTCAACACACCCGACAACCCTGAATGTCCTACATCGAACTTGCCCATCAGCTTTGGATCTGGATCAGACAGAGAGGGAAATTGTGAAGAAAGAAACGGTGGGTGAGCTTGCCCTTTCCCTCTGGAGCTCAACACTGAGGAAAAACCGCTGGCGTGGACGCTATTGATGAGCCACCGGATCCGCCGGCAAAGAAATCGCGGCTGCCGCATCCAACACCCACAGCCTCCCCTTCGAGTCTGCGTCGGCGGCGGCGTAGCAAGGAGAGCACCGGCAGTGAGGGCGCTGCGAGGACACCACCCATCCACAACATCGATCCCCTTCGAGCGGCGAATGGCAGCAGCATAGGGAGGACACCCGGCGGCGGCCACGGCACTGGGAGGACACCCAGCGGCGGCCATGGCCGAGCCAAATCCAGGCGCCGCGCAGGAGAGAGCGAGAGAGATGAGAGGGGCGTGGCGGCTGGGAGTTTTTTCCTTTTTTTTTTACGCGCCTGGGATTCTCGCGAAGGGGGGAGAGAGCAAGAAAAGGGAATTTTTCGAAAAGGCCCTTCAGTTTACAGGATTCAGGGCGCGGTCCTTTTTTCCTCTTTTTGTCTCCTTTGTATTGAATTTCATAGGATGCGAAGGGCCTAAACGCAATATTTTTAAACCGAGAAAAGAACAGAAAGGACGTATAACAAAATATATATAAAAGAGAGGGCTTTACTGCAAAATTTGCAGAGGCGACGCGGACGCATGAGAGGCCGTGAAATCCACCCGCTCTCCAGCGCGCGTCCACGCGTCGCGACCCCGCGGTGGCCACGGCAGTGCAAAATTCTGTGAGCGCTTCACTTCCCAGCTGGTTTGAAGACTTTAGATTTAGATTAGCACTTCATCTCAACGACACCAAGGTCATCCTGTCTCAAAGCACGCAAAAGTGCCCCGATTGATACAGACATATGCTGAAAGCATCTGTAATTCCTTATGCTCCTGTGTAAAGTAATCCAAGAGCTGAACCCAACCCGAACCCGAAACCGAGCCACTAGGTTTCTCTGAAAGCAAGAGAGACGCGCAAAGGGATCCACTGTTGGAAGAGGGCCCACCATGGAGAAATGCACCAACGTTTCAGCATGTGTGCGCTTTCTCCAGATTGACAACTAGGAGAAAGATAATCTGAATAACAAATCCACGCAGCCATGCATGGCGCAACCGGAACCCGGAACCGAACAACTCGGTTATTTTTGCCGGTACTGATACTTCTACGGCTAGTAACATACTAAATCTAAATCAGATCATCTTTTTCGAAAAGTAAAGACATGGCAGGATCCTGTTGTACCTGGCAAATGGCATTGGCCATTTTAATTGACAGTCGTTTTAAGTTTGAGTTTTCTTCAATTTGATGTTTTTTTCTCTTCTGAATAAGAAATACTAAAATCGCAGCTGTAGTATGTTTTTTGAAACTTCAAATTATTTCCCAATCAATAGATTACATAGTTGTATTAAGATTAGATTTTTTTCTCCCTTCAAACAAAAAGATTATATTTTTTTTCTATGGCCCTCTTTTATACATCGACCTGCTTCTGGGTGCTCTTTTGCTTGGGCTGGCTTTGCTTTCTGAACTTGAGATGAAAGGAGGTGCCTTTGCTCTGGACAATGGAACTGCCAAACTGAATATTTTGCTTGGCAGATTCTGCTACAATCTTTCAATATAACTTCTTGCAGCCTATCTGGGACCTGCTAAAGTTCGATTTCTGTAATATGCTTTGAAATTTACATGAGCTTGCAGGCCAGAAAGTGGTCGTTCCTTCAAATGAATAGCTGGTCACTCAGGCACTCAGCCTTTGCCATTACTTTGAGAGGGAGAAACAAAATATTGGCGAAAACAGAGAGAAAAAAAATGGAAACAGAAGGAAAAAAAAAAAACTCATATTCACACAGACATGGGAGTAACTACATCGTATAAAAACCGAAATACCATAAACAAGGCATGATGAATACAACAGAGCAGCAAGAGATTAGCACATACAGACATACTCATACAACAGGGGAAACAGATATTGACACCTAGAAAGCAGAATTTATCTAAGAAAACAGAGGGTGCAGCTATCTCATGAAGAGGAAGCCTCCAAACGCAGCGACCAAGACGAGAGGCAGGATGGACACCCACAGGAACGTCTTGCCGACGGCGCGCCGCTCGGCGAGGTCGCCGGAAACCCAGAATCCGGCCGTCGCCTCCGCGAACCCGAATACCGCCACGAATCCGAGAATGCCGTAGTAGAGGTAGAAGGGCGCCTTGCCGTGGTGCTCAAACAAGCCACCGGGCGGCTTGAAGAAGGCGAGGAAGATCGCCGCGACGGCCTCGACGACGCCGCCCGAGATCAGCGCCACCGGGAGCTTCTCCGCGTTGCGGTATGCGTCCGGGATCAGGGCCAAGATCCTGATGATGACGACCATGAGCTCCATCTCCAGCATCGCGGCAGGTCTCAAGAGATCAAGGTCTAGTGAGTCGAGGGCAGGGTAATGGTGGTTTATTCTGAGCTTGAAGAAGGCATGAGGTTCCGCGCGAGTATTTATAGTTGCCGTGACTGCGCGACAGGGAGAAAAAGGAGTGAAGAAAACTGGAGCAGCGGCGACAACGACCTCCTTGCCAAAGGACAAAGAAACAGAAACCAAAACCGAAACCGAATCCGAATCCGAGCAGCTCGCGGGTTGTACTTGTACCAGTGATATGAAGGCCTCGTCGTCACATGCGCGGATGCGGCTGGACAAGATAAAAATAAACAAGGTAGTGATAGTGGAGCTAAGTACTCGCTTTGCTTAAACATGTCACCAACGTATTGGAACCGCACCCGAAACCGAACACTCTTCGGTTTAACCTACGGTGAATGAACGCAGAGCTGTGAGCTGGAGTGGTGGAGCGACGCCGTCAGCGCATGTCATTTTCAAATGATTTCAATTCCTAGCTAGCCCCATCCAATAATCCGAGCATCCGAACCGAAACCGAAATGGTTTGCAGCGTCGTTCGCGCACGCATTCTTTCATCAGGTACCAACCTCTTGGTCAAAAGGCATCGTGTCCGCGCGCGCAATGGCCAAGCGGCAGCTGCGTGCGTGAGCTGATTCTAAGCCATTGTTCGCCTCGACCCGAACCCGAACTCGGGCAGCCCGGTTTGCTCTGAACTCGGGCAGCTCGGTTTCCTCCAGATGGCCCCGTCTCAGATTGCTCCACGTTTTCCGTTCGCCGGACAAACACGCGGACGAATCACAGAAACTAGCTGGATGGCCCGCGCAATTGCGCGGCTATCACCTAAATAAAATCATATATTTTTTTTAAGTATGATTTTACTTAAAATTTATTAAATAGCCATCTCATTGTCTTAAAACTTTGAAAGACCAAACCTTATCATCCCCGTGTTTCTAATTATATAGCTTTTAAAAGTCACACCTGTTGATATCCCTTATGCCATCATTTTCTTTATTTGCTTGCTCGATCTACTATTATTTCTATTCGTTCTCCTTGAAACCTTTAAAAATTGGATCTTATAGTTTTTTGAGTTTATTGTCATGTTGGGTTTCGTTTTTATAATTTCTAGATGTCCCGTCAAATGTTGCCATTATACTCCTCTACGACCTGTCCACTGTCTCTTCTCTCTATTGTCATTGAGATTTTAAAATTCGAACATGATTATCGTTTGGGTTCATTTTTGCTTTCTAGAAGTCCCACCAAACCGTCAGTGGCTTTGCCATTGTACTCCTCTACAGCTCGCCCGTTGCCTCCTTCTTTATTGTCATTAAGATTTTAAAATCGAACATGATTATCATTTTTTTTTACTTTTTAGAAGTTTCGAACATATAAAAATTGGAGCTTATAGTTTTTAGAGTTTATTGTCTTGTTGTGTTTTATTTTTTATAATTTTTAGAAGTCCCGTTAAACGATCCACTGTGCTCCTTTACGGCCCGTCCGCCGCCTACTTTTTATTGTCTTTGTGATTCTAAAAATCGAACATAACTATCGTTGGAATTCATTTTTTATTTTCTAGAAGTCCCGTCAACCGTCGGCGGCTCTACAACTATACTCCTATACGCCTGTCCACTGCTTCTCCTTTTTATTGTCATTGAAATTTTAAAAACCGAATATGATTATCAATGGGGTTTATTTTTTTTACTTTCTAGAAGTCCTGGCAATCGCGTTGCTCGTTTGCTTCACGGCCTGCCTATTGTCCCTCCTTTTAATCGTCATTAGGATTCTATTTGTTGTTTTATTAACAGTTTTTATATGTCGTATCAACAGCCACCACTCTACTTCTTTATAGGCCTGTTACTTAAGTTATCTCGTCATGTGTTTTTGATGGTCTTTTCTTTGAATAGTCTTTATTTTTATCACAAATTTTAGTTATTTATAAATTGTATTCCTAATTGAAATGTTATTTTTCTTTTTCTAATTTCAGAATTTAATTTTTTTCAAATTGTAATTAATACCGTATTGTGTTCTTTTAATATTTTTGTTTTTTATTTTCAATTTTAGTTGTTTCAAAATTGTATTCCTACTTGAACTCTCTTTTAAATTTGCCTATTTTCAGATTTTATTTTATTTTTTATTCCAAACTTTAATTAATCTACTATTGTGTTATTATATATACTCTTATTTTAATATTGCTTATATTTAATTCTGAATTTCGGTTCATTTTAAATTATATTTCTACTTGAACTCTTCTTTTATTTTATTTTTTCTCGCGAGCAGTGGGTCCTCATCATCCAGTGGTCGCCCCCGGGAGCGAGACCCTCCCGGGGATGAGGAGCGGAAGTGTGAGCAGCGGCCCTAGGTCGCCTGCTCTGATAACATGTTGGATAGTAGAGGAATATTGTGAATGGGAGACACGTTGTATTGAGCATTAGTGAGCCGATATATATAGAAGTTCATGAGGAGGAGATAAGAAAGAATTACAAATATGAAAAAAAATCCACACAAATCAATTATATCCTAATATGACTCTTACTACCATATACTCTAACATACAAGCCACCCAGTAATTAATTCACTTATTCCCTTCTAATTTTGACCTTCATCTTGCTTGATAGCGGTATGCACTGGTCAGTTAGTTCTTTGCTGCAATAACTGATATCCAGTTCTTGCAGCGAAGGTGGGAGGCCCTTTTCCGGCAACTTCGTGATGCTTCTGCAAGACGAGATCTCCAACCTCTTGAGGGAAAGAAGGCTGTGTAGCACCGTAGGAAGATCTACAAGCTTGTGGCAACAGTCGAACTTGAGCTCTTGGAGGGACGAGAGGAGCTGAAGCGCTCTTTCTTGCTCATCCGTTAGTCTTGCCACCTCTTCATTGCTACTGTGAAGCCGTAGGAATTGGAGGGAGGTGAGGTGCTTGCAGAACGATGTGGTAAGGGTAGAGGCACCAACATGGAGCTTTTCAAGTCGAGGGCATAGCTCAGGAACCTTCCCTGACAAACTCTCCAAATATGCAGGCAAATCAGGGCAGCCAAATACATTCAAATACCTAAGGCTGCTGAGGGATTGCAAGCCCTCTAATGTGGCAAGTGATTCACAATCAATAATATCCAACTCTTCGAGTGCCACGCAGGATTGCAGCTCTAGAGATTTCAAATTTGTGCCACACAACACTGTTAATTTTTTTAGGCAAATGGGGTTCGGGTTCCTTAGAAAACCGGGCAGCAACTTTTCTGGCAAATCATCAAAGCAGAGTGCAAGTTCTTGAAGCGATAGTGGGAGGAGCCTTTTGTTCTCCTGCTCATTATATCCATCAATATGAACCAAGGACGAGAGCAGGTTTGGGCATACCTCAATTTGTAGCCTCTCAAGGGAGGTAAATCTAGCGAAACCTTCCATGCTCTCGTTCAATGTTATACCAAAGCACCTTTCAATAAGTATGTCCTTCAGAGATGATATGAGATTTAATGGAATGCGTAGAAGTCCGTCTTGATCTGAGTTTGACGTTGTGTCACCTGGATATTTTAATGATGAAGCCTCCGTAGATTGTTCTTCCTCTATCGACAGCCCTGTTATCTGATTGCAGTCACGCAAACTCAATTCCCTTAAGGCCTGTGCTTGTTGCAGCATTAGAGATAACCACTTTCCTGTTATTCCACAATTCATAATATCGAGCCGCTCGAGAGACGGCAGCACATTCCGGTTTGCGCCTTGTGCATCTTCATGGGCAAGCTCTAATGGGACATTAGAAGAGAAAAGCTCGAGGCAGTTGTATATGCTCAAACTCCTCAAACATATGAGTTGCCTTAAACTTTCGAATGAAATAGATGTAAGATTTTTGCAACCATTTATTACCAATTCAGTTAGGAACCTTAGGCCATGGAATGACAGAACTTTGTCATCCAGCGTTATCAGTTGATCAGATCCCTCATCGGAAGAATTTGCCGGGTCGGCGAAGGAGCCGACCAAATTTCATTAAGATTGAAAGGGGGAATAAGTACATATTTTACACGACATTTTCTTATATGGAAACTTCTTTCAATATTACTTATTTTTAATTCCGAATTTCAGCTATTTTTAAATTGTATTCCTATTTGGACTCTCCTTTTCTTTTCTATTTTTGGGTTTTATTTTATTTTTATCTCGAATTTTGATTAATCTCGTATTAGGTTCTTATATGGAAACTTATTTCAATATTACTTATTTTTAATTTCGAATTTTAGCTATTTTTAAATTGTATTTCTAACTAGACTCTTTTTTTTTCTTTTTCTCCGATCAATATGGGAATTTCTAGCCTCCACAACGAATGTGGTATCTCCTTTCAACGTTGTTTTAATAATATAA
Source organism: Oryza longistaminata (assembly GCA_009805545.1). Lineage (NCBI taxonomy): Eukaryota > Viridiplantae > Streptophyta > Magnoliopsida > Poales > Poaceae > Oryza > Oryza longistaminata. Next base: position 6,953,261 of record CM020183.1, read on the forward strand.
TAGATGTTGCAAAGTGTCAGCTTCGCTTCAGTTGTGGAAGGCGGCGACAGTTGCGCTCTGCTCCTGTCCTTTTTGAGCCACGGAATCTTTTTTTTTTAGAAATCACCGGGGGAAGAGCTTCCCTATATATTTTTTTCATCATATGGAACTAAATTAAAAGAGTTTATTTACATAGCTCAGGCAGCGTCACCACAGCTCAACCGAAACCGAACCCGCGAGATCACGTTTCGGGTTGTTGTGCGACCAGATTAATCGCTCGCGGAGAGCGAAGTGCAGCGAATTTTATTATTATTATTTAACTTTTTAATTTTTAATTTTATAAATAAACCCTTCCAAAACTTAAAAAATCTAAACATTTTGTCCACGCTAGCCTAACGTGGTCAAAACAATGCTGACACATCACCTATAGCGAGCATGACAATCTTACCTTGCCACGCCCGCGAGAGCGGCGTGGCCAAATACCACTGTCACACCAATGAGACCGGTGTGACATTATTATTTTTTTTCATGTCAGTTTGGCTAGTGTAACTAAAAGGTTTAGATTTTTCGATTTTGAAAATAAGTTTTGGAATGATTTATTTTAAAAATTAAAAATTGAAAAAGTTTAAAACATAAAATATATCAAGTGCAGCAGTGCTGTGGAAGAATTACAAAATGATAAACGGAACCCGAACGACCACACATATATATCGGTTTCCCGATGGATTTGCGGGTGGAATCCTTTGCGCACGTTGGACTTGCTGATCCATAAAACCGACGACCATGAACCGAACAATAACGATAACAATCAGTAGCACTCTTTTTTAAAGCATGGCAATTAGCACTTTTATCTCAATGACCCCAGGGTCATCCTGTCTCAATGCATGTAAGGTCCCGACCGATAGAGACAAGCTTAAAAGCATCCGTAATTCTTTATGCGCCTGTGTAAAACAATTCAAGCGCTGAACCGAACCCGAAACCGACTCACTAGGTCTCTCTGCGATGGAATCCACAGTCTGAAGTAATTCTTTATGCGCCTGTGTAAAACAATTCAAGCGCTGAACCGAACCCGAAACCGACTCACTAGGTCTCTCTGCGATGGAATCCACAGTCTGAAGAGGGCCCACCATGAAGAAATGGACAAACGTTTTGAGCAGATGCATGCTTTCTCCTGATTAATTACTAACGAGAAAAGATAAGCTGAATAAGAAACCCACGCAACCACGCATGGCACAACCCGAACCCGGAACCGAACAGCTCGATTATTCTTCTTCGAACAACAAAGTCATAGCAGGATCCTGTTGTACTTGGCAAATGGCATTGGTCAGTAATAGGCAGCCAGTTTCAGTTTGAGTTTTCTTCGATTTGGCGTTTTTTTTCTTCTGAATAAGGAAGATTAAAATCGCAACTGTAGTATTTTTTTTTTGAAATTTCAAATTATTTCCCTATCAATAGATTACATAGTTGTATTAAGATTAGAATTTTTTTTTCTATGGCCCTCTTTTATACATCTACCTGCTTCTGGGTGCTCGTTTGCTTGGGCTGGCTTTGCTTTCTGAACTTGAGATGAAATATGTGCCTTTGCTAGGGAAAATGGATCTGCGAAACTAAATATTTTGCTTGGTAGATTCTGCTACAATCTTTTAGTCCACGTGCCCATGTCATTTTTCCATATAACTGTTGTGTTTGAGAGGAGAAAAAAAAAAAGAGAAGATTAAGAAGATACATAAAACGAGATAGCCATTAGCACATTAATTGAGTATTAATTATTTTAAACTAAAAATGATTAATACGATTTTTAAAACAAATTTTATATAAAAACTTATTTTTAAAAAACGCACCATTTAGCAGTCTGAGAAACGTGTGCGAAAAAAAGAGTGTCGTTTTTTTCCCCTTTCTGCTGGTCTATAAAACTTGCCTAATAAGTTCGATTACTGCAATATGCTTTGAAACTTGCCTCGAAACGAATAGCTAGTTTATGAATAGCTGGTTACTCTGCTTCTGCCATTACTTTGAGAGGGAGAAGCAAAATATTGGCGAAAGCAGAGATAAAACAACGGAAGAAAAGGAAAAAACACACTCATATTCACACAACATGGGAGTAGTTGCATCGTATACAAACCGAAGAAACATAGATCTCATACAACTGAGAAAACAGAGACTACAGCACATACAGAGGAGCAAGACATCAACACATGCATACTGACACAACAGAGAAAACAGAGATCATCTAAGAAAACAGAGGGTGCAGAGCTATCCCATGAAGACGAATCCTCCAAGAGCAATCACCAAGACGAGAGGCAAGATTCCCACCCACAGTATCGTCTTTCCGATAGGGTTATCATACTCCATGAGGATTGGGAGCAAATTGTCCTCCGTCAAGATATTAAAGCAGGTAACGTACTCCTGGATGACCAGATGAATATGGGATCGAGTTTGTCCTAGCAAAACTTTACGATCATGGGACAGATATGCAAACCACACACATGGTCCGCACTTATGGGATACGTAGCTCCTGAACTAGGACAGACCGACAAGACTACCAGGGATCACCTTGAGCGGAGGCCAATTGAGCCAGATAAGGGAAACAGCCGCATCATTCTCTTTTTGCCGGGTCGGCGAAGGAGCCGACCAAATTTCATTAAGATTGAAAGGGGGAATAAGTACATATTTTACACGACATTATACTGTCGGTCCAGAGGTTAAGACCCCTGGAAACAGGAGTGGGGAGGGGAAGCAAAGAAAGAAAAACTGCGGTAATGCTAGGGCTACTCCTCACAACTTTCAAATACCCCCGCAGCTCTCCAAACTGCTACTTCCTCTTTGATGTCTGCCACTAGGTGCTCTGCTGTTTTGCTCTTTTGATCAAAGACTCTAGCATTGCGTTCTTTCCATATTAACCAGCTTACCAGCAGGAACAGGGTGTCAAAAGCACGCCTGTAGCGCGTCTGAAAACTACACCGCGCTAGCTGCCACCATTCCGGCAGAGATAGATTTTGACGTCCTGGGGGTGGAAAACTCACGTTGAGCCAAGACCTCAGCAAAGACCAGACTCTAATGGTGAAGGAACATTTGGAGAGGAGATGATCACAGTCTTCTAGCTCTGTCGAACACAGGGGGCAAACAGGATCATGTGGCCATCCGCGCTTAGCAAGGTTGTCCGCTGTGAGGCAGCGACCTTTCACCATCAACCACATAAAGAATCTCACCCGAGCTGGTGCCCTAGCCTTCCAAATCATCTCCCCATAAGGGCAGCGTACTGCCGTAAGGAAGAAAAACTCATAGGCCGATGCAACAGAGAATTGCCCATTGGTTGAGAACTTCCAAAGGATAGAATCCTCCACCCCTTGCTGCAGCTGAACCAGCTGCAGTTCATCCCATAGGGCTAGATAATCGAGCAACGCCCTTCCTGACAAGGAGCCCTGCAGTCTCCTAACCCAAGTATTATTGGATAACCCCTGACTTACTGTTAGATTAGCTCTGCCCACAAAAGAAAATAGGATGGGCCATCTGCTAGCGATGCTCCCGCCGCCAGGAAGCCAATTTCCCCTCCAAAAGTTCGTGTCACATCCATCGCCTAGCATATGGACTGCAGTTGAGCTGATGATGTCCTGAAGATCTCTGTCCGTCCCCCAACCAGCCATTGTCCATGGCCTATCTTTGTGCTCCAGTCTTTTGAAATCCCACTTCATCCTTAATGCTTTCCCAAAAAGATCGATGTCTTTAATTCCAAGGCCGCCATTTGAAATTGGCCGGCACAGATCCCTCCAAGCAACAAGACAGTGCCCTCCATTAATCTCTTCATGCCCCTTCCACAAGAATGCGCGACAGCGCCTTTCCATTTCTTTGATCGCCCACCTAGGCAGCTGTAGAACAGAGAGGAAATGGACCGGAATGGCCATCAACACTGATTTGATCAGGCATAGTCTACCGTCAGGTGAGAGTAATTTGGGTTTCCAACCTGCAACCTTCTTAGCCATCTTGTCAAGAGTGGGTTGAACCTCCGCTTTGGTAGGCTTCCTGATCGAGAGAGGTAGCCCGAGGTAAGTAATTGGGAAATCTTCCAATCTGCAGGCTAGAGTGTTCTGCGCCAATGTCTTCTGAGACTCAGCACATCTTATGGGGGTAACGGCACTCTTGGAGAAATTGATGTGAAGCCCAGTAGCAGTCCCAAACAGATTCAGCAAAGCTTTTACCGCTTCCACCTCATGAACCAACGGCTTAAGAAAGATAACAGCGTCGTCAGCATAGATCGATATGTTTGGAGCTCGGTTCCTCAAGTTTACTTTGTCGATGAGGCCAATGGTGGTAGCTTGCTGGAGCATTGAGTGCAGTGTGTCCATTACCAAAACAAAGAGGAGAGGAGAGAGAGGGTCTCCTTGCCGTAAACCTTTCTGCGGCTTGAAGGATTCACCCAGGGCGCCATTCAGATCAACCCTAGTTTCAGCTGTCAAGAAAAGGGCAGCCACCCAGCTTCTCCATTTCGGCCCAAACCCCCTAAAACGCAGCATATTCAGCAGAAAGCTCCAAGACACTGAATCAAAGGCCTTCGAGATGTCAAGTTTGAAAAGAAGCATCGCCTTGTGATTTCGATGGAATTGTGTGGCCAACCCCTTCACAAAAATGAAATTCTCATGGATGGAACGGCCTCTAATAAAGGCAGACTGGGAGTGAGCCACCAGCTCATCCATGCGAGGGGCAAGCCTGAGGGCCAAAATCTTTGTTGCGAGCTTAGCAAAGCTGTGAATAAGACTTATTGGTCTGAAATCCTTCAAAAGTGTCGGTGCATCTTTCTTCGGGAGAAGGGTAATGATGGCCGTATTCAAGAGTTCAAGATTCTGTGAGTTGCCTGTGCAAAATTTATGAAGAGCTTCTAGGACTTCTTTTTTTATTACATCCCAGCATCTCTGATAGAAGAGGCCAGTGAAGCCGTCAGGACCAGGGGATTTCTCATTCGGCATGGCCTTGATTGCAGCCCAGACCTCTTCCTCCGTGAAGGCATCATCCAGCTCAGATAAGTTTGCCCTAGCCAAATGAATTTCTTGGAAAAGGATTTGTTTTAAATCACCCTGTGAGGCCCCCATCACATATTCGAAATGGGTCTTCGCCATCTGTTCCATATCCTCCTGCGTGGTGGCAATGACGCCATCATGCTCCAGCCGGAGTATCTTCAATTTCCTTTGGTGTGATTTCATTTTCATGAAGAAGTAAGCACTGCTGGCGTCTCCCTCCCGAAGGTTTCTGACCCTGGCACGCTGCCGAATTCTGATTCTTTCAAGTGATGCAAGAGCCAAACAGCGCCCTTTGAGCGCAGCTCGCAGCTGCCGCTCCAAGTCAGATAGAATTCTAACTTCCTGTGCCACATCAAAACGGAGAATGATTTCATTCGCAATCTGAAGTTGTAGCCTGAAATTACTCATTTTCTTCTGACCCCACTTAGACAAGATCTTACTCAACCGCGCCATCTTGACATACAGAATGCAAAAGGGGTCGGTACTATCCACACTGCGCTCCCAAGATTCTTTCACCACTTCCATGAATCCATCTAATTTTGTCCAAAACGTCTCAAACCGAAACCTCCTAGAGACAGGTTTGAACTCACCACATGTCAGCAAAAGAGGGCAATGGTCAGAGTTTGAGGAGCTCAAAGCCTGCAGATGCGCCTCAGGAAAGAGATCTTCCCAGGAGGTTGTCACAAGAATTCTGTCCAGCTTCACCAAAGTTGGTCTGGCTTGTTCGCTGCTCCAGGTATAGCGTCTGCCAAACATGTACATTTCCTTCAATTCTAAATCATTAATCTTGCTTCGGAAGGCATTCAACAGTCGTCTATTAATCCTCGAGTTGTTCTTGTCTTCTGCTGCAGCGATAAGGTTGAAATCGCCCGCAATTAACCACTCCCCCAAACAAATCTCCCGGATCACTGACAATTCTTCCAGAAACAAAAGCTTTTCTTCATCCCCTTGTGGCCCATAAACTGAAGTTAAGGACCATGATCTGTTAGCAGCCAACCAGCACAAATTAACAATAACAGACCAAGTGCCAATAAGAACCACATCCCCTCGGAACAGAGCACTCTTCCAGGCAATTATTACTCCCCCTCTAGTCTCCTCAGCGGGCAAAAACACGAAGCCATCAAAATCCGGACCACAAAGTTCATAAATTAGCGACTGGTTGACAGCGGACAACTTGGACTCTTGAAAACAAACGACAGAGGAACTAGAGGAGATTACAGACTCTTTCACCAACGCACGCTTAGCAGGGTTATTAAGACCCCTTACATTCCACACTAGGAGACTAAAACCTAACATAGGGAACTGGAGACACTTCAGATCAGCTAAAAAGGGAAACAAGGCAATCAGGCCGGAGACGCGACCTCCACCCCCGGAAGAACTTCAGGCAGTGGTTGAAGGGGTGCCGCCATGTCGAGTTGCAACAGTTCTGCAATGGCCTGGACATGATGCGGAGGCAGCGGTTTGTCAAAGAGCTTCTCGAATTCCTGAACCGCTTCCTGGTTTGCCTCTTCTTCCTCCTCAATAATTCCCAACTTCTTCATAGTCACCTTCTGGGCTTTGGAGATCGTGTGCCGCCGTGTCCCATTCCCCTGCAGAGCCAACCGCGGGCTTCGCCATGGGTTGTGGAACATTGGCGTAATGATCTAATCACTAAGGCAGCAGACATGAGGATTCTAAATAGGTGTAGTCTTGACTAGGTTTCCCTAGTGTTAAAACTCGGGCTTCTATCTCACATGGTCACACCCACTTCCTAATGCAAGGTTACCCATGCAACAGGTCATGTAGTACCTCGACGGAAACATGCTCCATACCCCCAAACTTGTCACCGGCATACCTTAGCTGTCACCTTCTGGGCTTTGGAGATCGTGTGCCGCCGTGTCCCATTCCCCTGCAGAGCCAACCGCGGGCTTCGCCATGGCGTGAATCCTTCTGGGATAGTTGCACGGCGTCGAGTCCTAGTGACTGGGACAGAGGCCGGCGGCCCCCCTAGGATGGATGGAGGCGGTGTGGTGGAGATCGACGAAATGAAGGCCGAGATTCTGGCTTGAACCTCCGGTGGTGCCTCGTTCTCATCAGTCGCACGCTCTTCGCGTGCCCGACGACCGACAGCTGCCAGAGCGCCCTGGTCAACGGCCACCGCTTGGGCTGGACACCTGCGGCGGCTGTAAACCAACGGGAACTCCGTCAGGCCAACGGGCCTGGTCAGTCGCGCCGGAGTGGCCAGGAGCCCATCTTCAGTTGCCGGGACCACGATAGCTGACAGCCCATCTCTGTCTGCAGGCCCATCTCCATCCGTAGGCCCATCCTCAGCTGCAAGCCCATCTTCAGTTACCAGCACCTCTTGAACTGTCCAGGCCGGCTCCCTTGATGGCCCGTCGTCGGTCGCAATCGCGCCAATGTTAGCCGAGTCGCCCCGCGACTTCCCGCCCAGCAGATCAAGCACTGTATCCGACGTCACCGCCATTAAGGGCAACTCCACCGACGAAATTTTGAACTCTTCGAAAGACAGCCTTCTCACCAACGGCAACACGGCATGCTCCAGCATTAAACACGCTGGCGCGGTGGCAGGACGCTGAAGACTCGCTTCCCCTAGGGAAGCACACCCGTGAACTGAGTCCACCGCGTCCGGAAGGCCCGTCGTGGGTGTACCCAGCGCTGTCTCCGCGGACACCACCGGCTCCAATGGCGGTACCACCGCTGGCACAGCAGCAACCCAAGTACCTCCGCCTATCTGTTCCTCCTCGGAAATCCGCTGCGGACATGGCGAGTCTCCCATCGCCAGCTTAAACATGCACGGCGAACTGTAAGCGGCAGACCCGAACGTGTGCTCCCTCGAACCGTCGCCACCATGAACATCATGAACATGAGCCACGACCTGCACTCGACGGCTCTCCTCCTCCTCTGCCCTCTTTGGAGCAGATCGAGCCGAAGCTACCAGCCGGATCGGGCTAGCCTGAGGCGAGAACCAAACTCCGGTCTTCAGAACGCCCACCTGATCACCCATCCCCGCCGCCGACGAGATCGACCCCGCCGCCACCAGCACCTCCCCCGCTTCTTTTTCTAACCCCTCTAACTCCACCGCCGACGGCATGTCCACCGCCTCTCCAAACCCAGACTTCGGGTCATTCTGGACTGGCGAGCCACCTCCTTCTGGTGCCAACATCAAAGCATTCTCTCCCCCATTGCTCACCTCCGGAGTCTCCAAGCCAATGGACACCGCCGTCGTCGCTGCCTCGAGGGACACCGGCCGGCGAAGGAGACGCAACTGCGGCTGCATAGCTGAAGGGAGAATATCAAACTGTCTCTCCAACCCACCCGCTGAGCCCGACGCACCGCCAAAACCAGAGCTGCCTCCCATATCAGACGGCCAAGGTCCAGCACCATCAAACCGGCCTGCCCAGCAATCGAACGTGTTCCTTCGTGTGACATCCTCATCATCATTGCCATCACGATAGTAGAGGTCTGGGGCATGCAGCGGTGCCTGATCGATCACCTCCTCCACATGAAGGATCACGCGGTAGAAAAGGGATGGCCGAGCCCGAGGCGCCCGCGGTGGTGCAGCCGACGACGAACTCTCACGCCAGGAGCCCCCCGCCCCGGTCTTCTCGGGAATCTCCACTTGCAGCAACTGAGGGAGGCCGCTAGGGTTCTTGAACCAGGCGAAAAGCCCCAGACAACGTGCATCTGCAGCTGGGATAATCTCAACCAGCTCCCCCTCAAGCTCATTGACAAGATCTCGCACCACCTCAAGTTCCCAAAGATGAGCGGGCAGACCATCAAGCGAGATCTTGGTGAAGAACTTCAAAGCAGAGCTTTCGGCCCAACTGCGCCGACTCCATGGCTTAAACGAGATAGGAGCACCCTGAACGAAGATCTCGTGAGAGCGACGAAGAACGTTGTTCCTATCACGCAGCGTACGGAAGGAAATCAAGAAGTCCTCCGTGCTCGTCACATCCACCCGAACGTTATCAGAGAGGACACCCGCGTACTGCTGGAGAGCTTCCAGCATATCGGTCGGTGAAGTTGCCGGCCGCCCCATCAGCACGGACGCCAGCAACGAGTGGGCATTGAGCCACGCCTCGTTCCGTTCCATGCCCGCCGTCCAGGAGAGCACGCAGTGACCAATCCCCGGTCGCAGGCCCGGCTCGCCGGTGCGGAACTCCTCCATGTACACGTGCGGCTGGGCTGCAGAGATCTGGAAGCCGAACATCTTCACACCCTCCTTGAGCTTGCCCTTGTCTTGCTTCGGTCTCGTCGAGGTGCCCTGCCGCGGTCTTGCCGCCGCACCTTGCGCCACTCCCCGGGTCTGCAGCGGCTGCAGCGCGCCCTCGGCTTGCGGAACTATTCCATCATGTTATCAAGCCATCCAGTAATCAATTCACATATTTCTGATTGATTTTGACCTTCAGCTTGCTTGGAAGCATTCTGCACTGGTCATTTAGCTCTTCACTGCAATCATTGATATCCAGTTCTTCTAGAGAAGGTGGGAGGCCCTTTTCAGGCAGCCTCGAGATGTCCTTACAATAATAGATATTCAACCTCTTGAGTGAGGGAAGGCTGTATAGATCAACGGGAAAATCTCCGAGATTGCGGCAACACGTAAATGAGAGCTCTTGCAGGGATGTGAGGAGCTGAAGCGCGATGTCTTGCTCATCTGTTTGTCTCACCAATTCCCAGTTGCAAGAGAAAAGCTTTAGGCGTTGGAGGGAGGTGAGGTGCTTGCAGAAAGATGTGGTAAGGACAGAGGCGTCATCGATCTCGAGCCTTTCCAGTCGAGGCAAAAGCTCCTGGACCTGCTCTAATGAACTCCGCAACCATTGTGGCAAGATGGGGCATCCCCATATAATCAAATTCTTGAGGCTTCGCAGGGATTGCAAACCCTCTAGTGTGGCAAGCGATTCACAGTTTACAATCTCCAACTCTTCGAGTGCCGTGCAGGATTGCAACTGTAGATATTTTAAACTTAAAGTGTCCATAACAGATAATTTTTTGAGGCGGATGGGGTTCCTTAGAAAATCAGGCACCACTTCTTCTGGTAAATCATAACCTCTGAGCTGCAGTACTTCAAGTGATAGTGGGATGAGCTTTATGTTCTTCCGCTCATCGTATCCATTACCATGCACCAAGGACGAGAGTAGCTTGGCGCCATTCATAATTCGTAGACTCTCAAGGGAGGTGAGTTTAGCGAAACCTTCATCGTTCCCATTATATGTTAGACCAGGGCAGTCACTAATATGTATGTGCTTCAGAGAGGAGATGAGATTTAACGGAATGCGCACAAGTCCATCTCGAGCTGAGCTTGTTGGCGAGTCACCTTGATGTCCTAATGACAAAGTTTCTGGAGTTGACATAAGATTTGGTTGACTGCTTTCTTCCTCTCCTATCGATAGCCCTGTTATCTGCTCGCACTCATATAAATCTAAGTCCTGTAAGGCCTGCGCATATTGCAGTATCAAAGATAGCCACTTCCCCATTATTCCACAGGCAGCAATAGAGAGACATTCAAGAGATGGGAGGGCATTGTGATATGTAGCTGCCATGTTCTCACGTACAAGCTCTGGTGGCATATTGGAAGAGAAAAGTTTTGGGCAGCCGCGTATTTCCAAAGTCCTCAAATATATGAGTTGCCTCAAACCTTGCAATGAAATGGACGTGAGATTTTGGCAACCTGCTATTACCAATTCAGTTAGGAACCTCAGGTTATGGAATGACAATACTTTGTCGTCTAGCGTTATCAGCTGATCAGAAGACTCATCGATAGCCCAAGGATCATTAGAATCATCGAGAACCCCGATTCTTAATATTCCTCTGGACCACTCAACCGTTGGAAGCGTTGAAAGTCCGGTGATGGATAATTTTGAAACATTAGTTGAAGGCGGCAGAGGATTGTGGACATGCAAATGGGGACATTTATGGATGACAAGCTTGCTAAGACGGAACAACCAAGATGGCTGCTCGATTTTAAATTGCTGGCAGTTATCAAACAACGGAAAGACCTCCAGTGCAGGGCACGTCTTAATCATGAGAACCCTTAAATTGTCGTTCAAGTTCCTGATTGAAGTGCAGAAGCATCTCTTCAACTTTGGCATTTTAATCAACACAAGCTCCTCCAGTGAACAAATTGAAACTTCTACAACATTGCTCATTCTGATCAATACAAGCTTCTTAAGTAAACATAGCCTTTCCAGAGAAAGTATTTGCCATTTTCCACAATTTTCTAGATAAAGTGTTTGCAGAGATGTAAGTGAAGTTGCAAGACAAGTTGGGGAGGTAACTCCATTATGCTTGAGGCTATGATGTGGTTCAAGACCATAAATTACCTCATTTGATATTATGTCTGTAAAATATTCTGAACTTGGGGAACCGTTGCTATCACTCGATGGCAGTTCCTCCCCTTCTGTTTCCATGTCCATAGAAGGTTCAGAACTCATATCACTGTCGTATCCATTTACATAGCTCACATTACTGACATATTCATTGGGAGTTGTACAAGAGCCAATATCTAGTACTTGAAGATGGTAACACTTGTCGAGAGCTTGGGGCAAAGCTCCTTCGCACTCTTCGTTCTCAAGTCTCAGATACCGGAGATGTATATAATTTACCAGATTGGAAAGAAAAGAATCAAAATTAGCATATGTCGAACTCATCTGCAACAGTCGCAAATGCTGTGCCTCCTTGAAAAGATTTTGGAAAGATTGGAAGAATAGAGAGTCATGTTGCCCAATTAACACCAGTGTCCTCAACTTACTCCTTGACATAACTTTCAGCAATCTTTTCTCAAATTCTTCATTACGAGATATGTTTCCATGTGGATCCTCAGAGTACGCAGAGTCAGTTACAATTGACAAATGGCGTATACTTGGCGCTAACTTTTCACACTCTGATCCATCTATAGTTGCACACTCAGTTTTTGAAACCATTCGTGCTAAATCATGCATAAGATCGTGCAGAACAATATCTTCTGATGAAGGCCACTCACTTTCAACTTGCTGAAAGAAACCAGAATTCATCAATTCAGCTAGATATTCCCATCCTTTCTGCTCCAACTTCTCACTGGATTTTTCCACAAACCCTTGAGCAATCCATATTTGTATCAATTGTGCTTCACTAAAAGAGTAACCTTTGGGGAAAAGAGAACAATAAGAGAAACATTGCTGTAAGTGGCTGGGTAGATGATCATAACTGAACTTCAATGTATGCATAATGCCATCAGTATGTTGCAGAGATTTCCATTCTTTGTTCTCTATAATGCTGCTCCAATGATCTACGGTAAGATTCCTTCGTAATAGGGAGCCCACAGTTTTTGCCGCCAATGGGTTGCCATTTAGCTCCTTAGCTATTTTCCTCCCAAGATTCTGTAAAATTGGATTATTGCTATGTTTATCACTACCAAAAGCATATGCTTTAAATAGTGACCATATGTCATCATCTTTCAGACCTTCCAAATTAATTGATCCTACCGTTCCATAAAGCTTGGCAGTAGTGTTTTTTCGAGTTGTCACAATGACCATACTGTTACCTGTCACTTTTTCCTTTGACGGATTAACATGATTAGCTCTTAAAGGAGCCAGTAGTTTGTTCCAACAGTCAGTAGTGACATCCCAGACATCATCCAAAACATTCAGGAACCTCTTGGATTTCATATTTTCCTCGAGACCCTGCTGAAGCATATTAAAGTTGCTTGTTTCTTTTTGCTTCTTCTTGGAGACACACTCCAAAATCTCCCTCGTCACCTTGTGCAAGTCAAACTTATCAGATACATGGATCCATATCTTGATTGCAGACTTTCCAATTTCCGAATCCTTGTAGATTTGCTGGGCCAGAGTGGTTTTCCCTATCCCTCCATTGCCTACAATTGGCAGGACGATCATGCCATCGGATCTATTGCTCATGATCAGATTTTTGATAGATTCAATCTCTGCTGCCCTCCCATACACTATGGGCTCAAGAACATAAGACGTTGTTGTTGCATTTGTGGCCCGGGCTGTACTCCGATGACTCAGATTTGAAGCTTCAGGAGACTTTAATCCGTTTATCTTGAGACCCTTGCTGACATCACCACGAGCATCTCGTAGTTTTCCAGCAATTTGTTTTATCGTTGCAGAAAACTGGCGCTTATTATCAAGGAGTGTGTGGTTTTCTTCTCTTTTCCTTTTCCAGCCGGTGACGGTGAACCATCTGTTAATAGAAAAGAAGGATGAAGTAGGTGTAGATGTAACATCCTCGCTGTTGCCTGCAAACGGTAACATCTATTTAGTGCAATAGTGGTACAACTTAGTATATTGCAATTCATCGTTTGCTCCATGGCTGACAAGCCGTGGATGATTGAAGGAAAACAATATTGTAAAACCTTTCTATCTAAAAATAATAAAAAGACATCAATCACCTCTAAAATTAAGTTGTTAGAAGTTGATAGGACTGGAAATAATTACTAAATTACCCATCTTTGTGTTATTTCTATTTCTAAATTCACCTTTAGCAATCAACGGTTGATATTCAATAGTTTAAAAGGTACGCTGAGTACCTTCCAAGCACCTTAAAAGATCTTAAGTCTCTTATAATTAAGAAGCCAAACATATTTTATAATTTCTTAATTTTAATTTTAAAACTGTTACCGAAAGAATGTGTAAGAATTAGAGAGTTGGATAAAAGGGGTCCGCATCGTCTGCCTTTGGTCTCAACGGCAGACTTTGCCGTTGCTTCCATCTCATCCACCCGTTGAGCAATCAATGGCTGGATGCATGAGCCACACAAAAGTGATTAATTAGCAGCTGTCTTACTGAGAGATTAAGGTGTTTCACTTGAGAAAAAATATCACCAAACAAAATTCCGGCAACAGATATGATTAGAGCACGCTGGAAAAAAAAAATTACATCTCGACTTGACTAGTTGACTAAGCGCTAAAAAACCAGCAATACCGAATTTTTACAAAGTAAAAATGTAAGTGCTTATACAAGTTCGTGCATACCTATCCATATAAATATATACGCGTACAGCATAACCTGGTAAAACATGCACACACCATAACTCTGCATACTATGAACATACATGTACACTCAAATCACCGAAATATTATTTTTGAAGTATGTTTTTTTTCCTATTTCAATTTTCAAGTAGGTAATCAATTTTCCTATTTGAAAATTGAAATATGAAAAGAGACATACTTTAAAAAATAATTTTTCGGTGAGTTGAGTGTACATGTATGTTTATAGTATGCAGAGTTATGGTGTGTGCATGTTTTGCCAGGTTATGATGTACACATATGCATTTATATGGATGGGTATGCATAAACTTATATAAGCACTTACATTTTTACTTTGTTACGCAAACAAAAAGTTTAAAATCAAGTAGAAAATATCATATTTATAGAAAATTGTACTCACTTACGCGAGAAATTTGGTATTGCTGGTTTTTTTTAGCGCTTAGTCAACTAGTCAAGTCGAGATGTAATTTTTCTTCCAGCGTGTTCTAATCATATCTGTGGCCGGAATTTTGTTTGGTGATGTTTTTTCTCAAGTGAAACACCTTAATCTCTCAGTAAGACATAGCTGCTAATTAATCACTTTTGTGTGGCTCATGCATGCAGCCATTCATTGCTAAACGGGTGGATGAGATGGAAGCAACGGCAAAGTTTGCCGTTGAGACCAAAGGCAGACGATGCAGACCCGGATAAAAGTTACGCCAAATTTGTAAATAACCAAAGGCCTATATATTTATTCCTCTACACCTGTACTAATCGGGAATTCTAAGGAAGCTTTCGCGCGTAAAAACCTCAAGCTTAGCTTTATGGTCAAAATTACATGAAACTAATATCATTATTTAAATCTCAATTAGTTTTAGCATATCTAGTGAAGAGTTAAACTTTATATACAGTGCATATTTTAGAATTTTAGTAAATTTATGCTTAACATGCATGCATGTGTAGGAGCGAGGTTTTAATTTGTGAAACTTTTAAACTATAATACATGTGGTTTACTCAAGAACTAGCCATTGGTTAGGTGGAGCTAAACAGTAAACAGTCACAGAACACCGGACCAAATAAATCCTTCGATAATAAGGTATTAAACGCACCTTTTGTGATCTGTTCATGAAGCCGACAGTAATCGAGCTTGTCCAGCACGTCCTCCGCGTCGTACAGCAGGTCTTTCAGATGGAGAAGAGACACAGCCATCGGCTCATTCTGATCGCCGACCTTCATCCCCTTGGCGGCCTCGAGCACCACGGCGACGTTCCTCATCTCCGACACGAGCTCCTCGACATCGTCGTCAAGATTAACTCGCCTCAACCAGGAGCTCAGCTTGTCCGTGAACAGTGACCCGAGGACGCTCTCCACCAGCCATCCGATGGCCGCCTGCCCCACCGTGTTCCAAACCTCCATCGAAAGCCGGTCAGGAGGCTCACGAGTCAGGACTCAGGAGGCAACTGGAGTATGGAGCAGCTCTGGGAAATTTTGGAGAATGGGGAGTGAAGGAGCAACCGAATTGTATTGTCTGGGAGAGAAAAGAAATGAGAGAGAGAGAGAGAGCAATTGGACGAAGTAAAAAATGACTAGGGAGGACATGGTGCATGGCTATGGCGTCTCCACTAAGCTCTGTCAAATATTTTATTTCCAGTTGGGGTATGGCACTTTATTTCGCCGAAAGAGGGCTCGTGATGCGTGTTAAATGAAAAAAAGTAAAGCTTGACTTAATTTGACCAATATTTTAGCAAAATTACAATAAATATTTTAATAAGTTCAGGTATTATGAAAATAACTTTCTGAACACGAACTACAGTCCTACACATATCATTTTTTAGGTTTTTTAGATCAAGTATTTTTTC
>CM020183.1:6970379-6993102 GCA_009805545.1 Oryza longistaminata
AAAAAGAGAGACACTTCCGGCGTACTGGCTGGAGAGCTTCCAGCATATGACTTCGGTCGTGAAGTTGCCGGCATCGCACATCGGCACGGACGCGCAGCACGAGATGGATTGAGCCACGCCTCGTTCCGTTTCCATGCCGCCGTTCCAGGAGAGCACGCAGTGACACAATCCCCGGTCGCAGCCGGCTCGTCCGTGTGCGGAACTCCTCCATGTACACGTGCGCTGGGCTGCAGAGATCTGGAAGCGACATCTTCACACCCTCCTTGAGGCTTGCCTTGTCTTGCTTTCGGTCTCGTCGAGGTGCCTGCGCGGTCTTGCGCCGCACTTGCGCCACTCCCCCTGGGTCTGCAGCGGCTTGGCAGCGCGCCCTCGGACGGCTTGCGGCCGGGGAGCTTGAGGCTTGTCGTGAGCTGGCTGAACTGCAGCCACCTGACGCTCCAGGAGACCGCGCCTCTCTCCCCTGTCAACCTCGCTCCTCCCCTCCTTCTTCCCCTCAGGACAAGCGCTCGCGAGATGGCCCGGATACCAGCAGCTGTAGCAGCGGATTTGAGCAGAGCAGTTTGCCTTCTGGTGCCCCAATCCCAGGCATTTGAAGCACCGCCCCTGTAGCCAGCGAGGGATCTCCTTCGACTTCAATGCATCTGCTCTGGTGGTTGGAGGAAGGTCCGTTTGTCTTGAATGCGCTCCCCTCTTCCTTCTCACCTCCGTCCACGCCGTCCCCTGTTCCCCCCCAACTCCTGTGCGCTGATTCCCTCCCCCTGTCACCACGTCACGCCATGACCCGTACTGCGGCTTAGATGGTGGCCGGTGGGCGCCGGAGTGGCCGCCCGCCGGGAAGGTGGTAGGGTGATGACGTCGCTCTCTCTCTCCCTCTCTCTCCATCATAGATTTTTCAAGATAATCACTCATCGGAAGAATCACAATAATCATCGGGATGTCCAATTCTTAATGTTCCGCTGGATGACCCTTTCACCGTTGGAAGTGTTGAAACTCCAGCGATGGATAACTTGGAAACAATATGTGAAGGCGGAAGTGTATTGTGCACACCAAAATGAGGACAGCTATGGATGGTAAGCTGGCTAAGATGGGACAGCCATGATTTCCGCTCGACTTCAAATTGCTGGCAGTTCTCAAACAACGGAGGGACCTTCAGCAAAGGGCAGTACTTAATGTTCAGACACCTTAAGCTGAAGTTCAAGTCCCTGACCGAAGTGCAGGACCATGTCTTCAGTCTTGGCAATTCAATTAACACAAGCTCCTCCAGTGAAGGAATTGAGACTTCTGTTGCATTCTCCATTTTGATCAACACAAGCTTCCTAAGTAACAGTAGCCTTTCTAAAGGAAGTCTTTGCCATTTTCCACAATTTTCTAGATGAAGTGTTTGCAAACAGGTAAGTGAAGAAAGAAGCCAAGTTGGGGAGGTAGCCCCATTAAACCCAGATATTCTTAGATGCTTGAGTTTGTGATGTGGTTCAAGACCATGAAGCACCTCCCTTGCTATGTCTGGAAAATGTTCTGTTTCATATTCATTGTCATAGCTCTCGTCACTGTTATATCCATCTTGTGACATAGCATCATAGCTCTCGTCACTGTTATATCCATCTTGTGACATAGCACCCATCCAGGACAAGTGTAGCTTTTCTAAGTTTAGCTTGTCTCTTAGTCTCGCACCACAGGCCTCGTCTCGACGTGTAATATTTTTAAGTTGAGATACACCAAGTTCTACAAGCTCGCTCATGGATTGAATTTGTGCTATCTCAAAGCCAGTGGAATTCTGAACCTTGAAATTTGTTAGTTCCTGAAGTGAAGTCATTTTACCAATGCAAGCAATACGAGAGAACACTACATCTTCTCCAACAAGATGCCTCAAGTTGACAAGATTATTTATATCAATAGGTATAGATGAGGGAATTCCACATGAGCCAATATCTAGTACTTGAAGATGGTAACAATTGCTCAGAGCTTGGGGCAAAGCTCCGAACTCATCATTCTCAAGTCTCAGATAACGGAGGTGTGTTGAATTTACCAATCTGGAAAGAAAGGAACCAAAATCATCATATGTTGAAGTGATATGCAGCAATCGCAGATGTTGTGCTTCCTTGAAAGCATCTCGGAAGGATTGGAAAAAATGAGGGTCATATTTCCCAATCAATACCAATGTCCTCAACTTACTCCTTGATCTAACATTCAGCAACCTTTTCTCAAACTCCTCATGACGAGATATTTTCCCATATTTATCTTCATGGTACACAGAATCAGTTACTATTGACAAATGACGTATACTTGATGCTAACTCTTTTCACTCCGAGTCGTCTATAGTTGCGCATTCTGTTTTTGAAACCATTCTTGCTAAATCATGCATAAGATCATGCATAACAAAATCTTTTGATGAAGACCGCATACTTTTAACTTGCTGAAAGAAACCAGAGTTCACCAACTCCTCTAGATATTCCACTCCTTTCCGCTCCAGCTTCTCACTGGATTTTTCCACAAACCCTTGAGCAATCCATATTTGTACCAGTTGTGCTTCACTGAAAGAGTAACCTTTGGGGAAAAGAGAACAATAAGAGAAACATTGCTGTAGTTGGTTAGGTAGATTATCATAACTCAACTTCAACGCATGCATGATGCCATCATCAGTTTGTTGCAGGGATTGCCATTCTTTGTTCTCTATAATGCTGCTCCAATGATCTATGGTAAGATTCCTTCCCAATAGAGCGCCCACAGTTTTTGCTGCCAACGGGTTGCCATTTAGCTCCTTAACTATTATCCTCCCAAGATTCTGTAAGGTTGGATTACTATCATGTTTATCATTACCAAACGCATGTTTTTTAAATAGTGACCATATATCATCATCTTCCAAAGCTTGTAATTTAATTAATTGTTCCGTCCCAAGACTTTCGGCAACACTCTGTATACGAGTTGTTATAATTATCATTTTACATGTCGCTTCTTTCTGTGACGGATCCACATGATTATTAGGTCTTAAAGGAGCCAGTAGTTTTTTCCAGTCGTCTTTACGGACATCCCAGACATCATCCAAAACAATCAGGAACTTCTTATATCGCATTTGTTCCTCAAGATCCTGCTGAAGCATATTGAAGTTGCTTGCTTCTTTTGGCTGCTTCTTGGAGACGCACTCCAAAATCTCCCTTGTCACCCTAACCATGTCAAATTTATCAGATACATGGACCCATATCATGACATCAAACTGGCTTCCGACTGCAGGATCTTTGTAGACAAGCTGGGCCAGAGTGGTTTTTCCCATCCCTCCATTGCCTACAATTGGCACGACTGTTATGCCCTTGGATCTATTGGTCAGGATCAGCTTTTTGATGGATTCGACCTCTACAGCCCTTCCATACACTTTGGGCTCAAGAAGATAAGATGTTGTTGCATTTGTGGCCCGGGCTGTACTCTGATGTCTCAGATTTGAAGCTTCAGGAGACTTTAATCCGTTTATCTTGAGACCCTTGCTGACATCACCACAAGCATCTCGTAGTTTACCAGCAATTTGTTTTATGGTAGCCGAAAACTGACTCTTATTATCAAGGTGTGTGTGGTTTTCTTCTCTTTTCCTTTTCCAGCCGGTGACGGTGAACCATTTGGTAATAGAAGTGAAAAATGAAGTAGGTGGGGATGTAACATCCCCGCTGTTGCCTGCAAACGGTAACATTTATTTAGTGCAATAGTGGTACAACTTAGTATATTGCAATTCATCGTTTGTTCCATGGCTGATAAGCCGTGGATGATTGAAGGAAAACAATATTGTAATGTTCTATCTAAAAATAATAAAAAGACATCAATCACCTCTAAAATTAAGTTTTAGAATTTATTTTTTCCTTTGGTTGAGAAGCCAATAAGCAAACGATGGATCGCTTATTAATTTTCTTATATCAATAGAAGTTAATAACTTGAGCAGTGCATGGGTGACGACTGATGTTTATAATTAAGAAGCCAGACATATTTTATAATTTCTTAATTTTAATTTTAAAACTGTTACTGAAAGAATGTGTAAGAATTATAGAGTGGTAGGATAAAAGTTACGCCAAACTTGTAATAATTAACCAAAGGCCTATATATTTGGGGCTGTTCAGATTGTAGCCAAAATAAACCTTACCAAATTTTGTCCATGCTAAAATTTTGGCAATTTGTTAATATTGTCAAGTTTTAGCAAGATTTCTTATGTATTTACTAAAGTTTGACAAAAAAAAACTAAATAGATGCACATCTTTGATAACTTTATAAAAAAATGATATAGTTTGAAATTATATCAATTTGAGCAACCCCTTTATACCTCAACACCGGTACTAATCGGGAATTCCTTAATTCACGAGTAAAATCCTCAAGTTTTATGGTCAAATTTACATGAAACTAATATCATTATTTAAATCTCAATTAGTTTCAGCATATCCAGTGAAGAGTTAAACTTTATATACAGTGCATATTTTAGAATTTTAGTAAATTTATGCTTAACATGCATGCATGTGTAGGAGCGAGGTTTTAATTTGTGAAACTTTTAAACTATAATACATGTGGTTTACTCAAGAACTAGCCATTGGTTAGGTGGAGCTAAACAGTAAACAGTCACAGAACACCGGACCAAATAAATCCTTTGATAATAAGGTATTAAAAAAACGCACCTTTTATGATCTGTTCTTGAAGACGACAGTAGTCGAGCTTGTCCAGCACGTCCTCCGCGTCGTACAGCAGGTCTTTCAGATGGAGAAGAGACACAGCCATCGGCTCATTCTGATCGCCGACCTTCATCCCCTTGGCGGCCTCGAGCACCACGGCGACGTTCCTCATCTCCGACACGAGCTCCTCGACATCGTCGTCAAGATTAACTCGCCTCAACCAGGAGCTCAGCTTGTCCGTGAACAGTGACCCGAGGACGCTCTCCACCAGCCATCCGATGGCCGCCTGCCCCACCGTGTTCCAAACCTCCATCGAAGCCGGTCAGGAGGCAACTGGAGTATGGAGCAGCTCTGGGAGATTTTGGAGAATGGGGAGTGAAGGAGCAACCGAATTGTATTGTCTGGGAGAGAAAAGAAATGAGAGAGAGAGAGAGAGAGAGAGCAATTGGACGAAGTAAAAAATGACTAGGGAGGACATGGTGCATGGCTATGGCGTCTCCACTAAGCTCTGTCAAATATTTTATTTCCAGTTGGGGTATGGCACTTTATTTCGCCGAAAGAGGGCTAAGTGCGTAGCTTGACTTAATTTGACCAACATTTCAGTAAATTACAATAAAATCTTATAAGTTCATGATATTATGAAAATACTTCTGAACACGAACCTACACATATCATTTTTTTTTTATGTTTTTAGATCAAGTGTTTCAAAAGCCATCGATAGTTGAAGCTTCAAAAGTATGAGATCATCTGGTTGGGCAATTATGATTTTACCTTGTTTTCTAACTCTAATTTTGCCCCCTTTTTTTCTACTGAAGCTGCTGTTTGAAAAACACAAGTGCTCAAATATTCACTGTTGGGAGTGATAGGAGAGAGTAGTGGACTAGTGGTTTGTGGCCCTTTCGTCGAAATGGCCTGCATATTTTTATTTTTTAAAAGGAAAATGCATATCTTTATGTTAAAAAACTTTCATGCTTGTTATAGGTATGTGGCACTTTCAACGAAAGAATCAGTGAATGTTTGTTCATCACAGATTTCAAGGTGACCCTTTCGTCAAAAAGGCTCCGCATTTGAAATTTTTATTGTCTATAATTGACCTGTTGTAGTCCTTTTTTCCTTAAAAATGACACTGAGATTTTTGCGTCCAACTAGAAACGACTGACAAAATCCGTGCTTGTTAGATGGCAGCGTAAGATCCGTGTTTCAACTAGTCATACGGACTGTCATACAGAACCGAGGATATGATGCGAGAGTAACATATTCCCTCCATCCCTAAAAAAACCAAGTAGTCATAAGTTGATTTTTTATAGGAGGAGGAACTAGATGTTTATAACAAAGAAAAATCCCAATGTAAATCCTGGCCACAGAAGTATAATAATCATGTAAATTGCTTCCTATTCCCTCCGTAAAAAAAACCTAACCTAGACGGTTGATTTTTTTTTAAAAAAAAAGGAGACTGAGAACATTCATAGTGTATAGTTCATGTAGGAGTACTAAAGACGTGGCACGCACCAATCATAGTAACTAGAGAAAATCGTTGCAATGTACTCCCTCCGTATTTTAATACATGACGCCATTAACTTTTTAACCAACGTTTGACCACTCGTCTTATTCAAAATTTTTATGCAAATATAAAAATACTTATGTCATGCTTAAAGAACATTTGATGATAAATCAAGTCACAATAAAATAAATTATAATTACATAAATTTTTTGAATAAGACAAAAGGTTAAACGTTTGTTAAAAAGTCAACGGTGTCATACATTAAAATACGGAGGGAGTATAAAACATCACTTAGAATCATCATGGACCCACCCATATTAATATAGAGAAAAGAGAGATATAGCTTGACACAATGTAACTGACGTATGGGCTCAAATATCAGCCACAACCACAAGGTGAAAAACACAGGGACGATCTCTGAATTGCACGAATATAAAAGAGCAGCAGGAAGCAAGTAGTAACAGAGAACAAGATAGCAAGCTGAACTTCACGAGCCCAAGACTTACCTGCGTGTGACGTGCCAGCCATGCTTCAGGAGTCGGAGATGCACTGATCATGAATCCATCGTTCCACGGAACACCGACATGAAAAGGCAACACAAAAAGGCTCGCTCGCCGACGTTTTCGTCGCCCGCGACGTCCACGGTTCACCCACACGTGGAATCTGCAAAGATGGGAGAGGGACATATCGTCCTTTGTGCAGGCGGAATCGGAGGCGGAGCGGGGAGACGCGGCTGCCTGTGCAGAACGCGGCGGCGTCAGGTGCCCAGCTCCTTCACCACACGCCGAACAACCAAGGGGTGGCGAATGACGATGCGCGCGCCGCGGCGGAGGGCGACTTTGACGCCCGCGGTGTGGGGAGAAGGCATGGCTCTGATACAAGATGATGGCACAAATCTTCCACGCATCACACTCAACCTCCCCTGAAAAACCTAAGGAAGCATGGGGAAAAATCTGGGGGCATCCGTATACTTTCAAAAGCCTGAGGTTGCAGAGGGATTGCGAGACCTCAATTGCGGTGAGCAATGGACATTTTTGAATCGTCAACTCTTGAATCTAACTCCAAGGATTCGAGAATCCAGGGACGCGATCCAGCTCGAAGGAGTAAAGAAAAAACAGAAATACTACAAAACTTCATTAAAAAACCCTTAAAAAGAAAAAAAAAACACCTGACTAATATGAAGACCCCTGGGCTAGGGGAGGAAGAATGGCCTTCCAACTAGTTACAACCATAAAAAAAACACGAATATTAGGAAATGATCTAATATCAAATAGTAATTAGAATGGATGCCACTACCTCGTGGAGCTAACCAAAAGACCCCTGATCGTTTCTCAGTTACAACCATACGATCAACTGACTTAAAAATTTATCTGAATACTAAATATGCAATAGCAGGATAAATGACAGTACTATATCAGTGAGCTTGTGGTCAAGGAAATGTACTAGTATTTACGCATTTAAATTACACATTAGTAGTTTTGTAAAGTTATTACAAAATTTAAAATTATGTTGTCATTTTAATATATTTGAATAATATAATGAGAAAACATATATGCTATTATATGAAAGAAAATATAATGATGCTAGCCGCGCAATCTGCGCGGGCCACCATGCTAGTTACAACCATAAAAAAAACACGAATATTAGGAAATGACCTAATATCAAACAGTAATTAGAATGGATGCCACTGTCTTGTGGAGCTAGCTAAAAGACCCCTGATCATTTCTCAGTCACAACCATACGATCAACTGACTTAAAAATTTATCTGAGTACTGAATATGCAATAGCATGATAAATGACAGTACTATATCAGTGAGCTTGTGGTCAAGGAAATGTACTAGTATTTACGCATTTACACTCACAGATTAAAGATTCTTGACTTGAATCGTCTCCTAAATGCATGCCTGTTGATTTGCATGCGCCAGTGAAAGAGGTGAGAACTATGAACAAGAAGTAGCGATTCCATTCAAGTATTTTTTTTCCGGGAATACGCAAGGAGCGCATCTTTGTATTAAGAGGATTAAAAGTCTGTACAGGTGAAAGAGAGAAACAGAAGGAGACGGGATTACAGGAAGTCACCCAAGAACATTAAACCCTATTCTCGCGACACAATGTTGCGACCTGAGCGCCCTAAAGGCATGGCCGGCATGGCAGTATTGGCGAGCCGCCACAGCGCTGCCTCTTCCGCCATTGCCCTTGCCACTTCTGTCTAGCTTCTCTGCTTCTGGTTGAACACCCTGTTATTCCGTTCCTTCCAAATTGTCCATGCTGCGAGTGTAGCAATGGTATCAAAACCTCGCCGTTGAGAGCTCGGGAAGGTTTCCCTCTTGTCACACAACCAGGAATGGAATGAGATTTCATTGACGGGCAAGTATTCCGGGCGACCGATGGCCGAGAGCAGTAGCCACCAGAGCTGCCTTGATTCTGGGCATGCGACCAAAATGTGATTGATGCTTTCTTCGTGCTGATCGCATAAGACACACATGCTGGGGTGAGGCAAGCCCCTGATGCTTAACCTGTCCGCCGTCCAGCAGCGGTTGAGTGCGACTAGCCAAATGAAACCAGAGAATACTACCAATAGTAAACAGCAACAAATCCACACTGCAGAGTGCAGACACAAACTCACACCAAATTACACTGCGTGTATTAGTCTTCAAAAGTACCCAGTATGAAGCGCTGCAGAAACTTCAGAACAAAAGGCATTAAACTGCGGCCACAAAACTTACTTGCACAAGCAATGACAGACAGCCTCGGCTAGGAATCATTTTAGATTCAATAAGCTACGATCATCAACTCATCACAAGAATGTTTGCTGGAATTTTAGGCGAATGATGGTCCTCAACTGCATAAATAACATCTTGGCCTGCAGTGCAGTACAAATACTCTTATAAGTTTTACTTTAGCAAGAGAAAACTGAATATTTCAGTTAACTATGGAATATTGTAAATTTTAGATTATACTAGTACCTCATAAGCAGCTCAGTACTAGCACATTTGCGGAGCATACAACAAATAGAGAGGCGAGGTTTTCAAGCTTCTATCAGACCCTACACACTTTCCCATCAATTAGGACCTTTAGCTTTTCTGTCGCTGCTAGTCTGCACTGCCTATTTAGTTCCTCAGTGCAGCCTCTGGTTTCCAATTCTTCAAGTGATAAAAGAGGGAGTCCCTCTTCCGGCAAACGTAAGATACCCGGACAGTAGCCAATCTCCAACTTCTTGAGGGAGGACAGGCAATGCAACTGTTCAGGCAGCACGAGGAGATCATCGCAGCAGAGGAATCTGAGCTCCTGGAGGTGGGTGAGCTGCTGAAGCACTCTCCCTTGCCCCTCTGACAGTCTCACCACTCTCCAATAACTTCGCGAGCTTGAAAGCGTCAAGTGTTGGAGGGAGTTGAGGTGTTTGAAGAAGGACATGGTAAGGACAGAGAAGTCATCAGTCTCAAGCCATTCCAGTCCAGATAAAATGCTTAGATCTCCAGCCTGATCTCCCGTGCATTGTTGATCCTGTGAGTCAAATTCCCATGAAGTGGACAGCTTGGGATTCCTTGCAAGCTTCATGATCTTTAGGGAGCTGAGAAATGTCAATCCCCCAAGTGTACACAAGTTCTTACAGTTAAAGATTTCCAACTCCTCCAACTTTGTACAAGAATGCAGCTGTAGGCATATCAGGCTAGGGCTGTCCCACACTGACAATCTTCTGAGAGAGGTATGGTTCTCTGGAAAATAGAGCTGGAGCTTTTCTGAGAGATGATCGGTCTCAAATTGGTTGAGTAATGGTGGAAGGAGAAACCTCCCACCTATATGATCATCACTAACACCTTCATGCACCATGGGCATGAGTAATTTGGGGCATCTGGTAACTGTCAACTCCTCAAGGGAGGTGAATCCCGCAAAACCAACCTTTCTGCTGCAAAATACCAAATTTGGGCAGTCAGATATGTGCAACTTTTTGACATATGTGTAGAGAAGATGTGGCATATGAAATAGTATGGGTCCGTTTCTTGTCGACTCTGTTGTTGCTGTAGTAGTAGTTGAGGAGATATATAGTAAAGACAGATGGTTGCTTTGCTCTTCTACAGGACAACTGAATGTTGAAGGTTTGTCATTTACAGTCAGCTGTTCAGACTGTGTACATGGAAGCAATAATGGATCACCCAGCATACTAGATGACACAATTGATAGATGTGTGATAGATGGAAACTTTGTCTTTCCTTCACATGCTTCTTCCAGCATCATCTGTGGCCAAAGCAACCTGGGGCAGTCAACGATTTCCAAGCTCTGTAAAGACATGAGCTGACTTAACGCTTCAAACGAAACAGAGACCAGATTGGGGCAATTTATGATGCGGAAGTTTAGTATACTTGTCAAGTTGTTGAATGCCACGGTATCATCATTCAAGACACTCCACTCATAAGACTTGATTGTAAAGAGTGGCCAATGCTTACGCATTTCTATTGCAGGAGGAGCCAAAACTCCTCGGATGGATACAGATACCTTGGACAATTCTGCAGAAGGTGGAAAAGGGCATGATACTATAAAATGAGGACAACTGTGCACTTTGAGTTTATTCATGTTTGGAAGCCATGTCTTCTCCTCACAGTGGGGTGGTAAAACTTGCAAGACTTGAAAACTGGTCAATTTTCTGCATTTTGTAATTTTCAGTACTTCTAGACAGGAAGATAATAGGTCGAGGGTTCGCACATGTGCAACATTCTAGGTTTGGCATGTTTCTTATGACCAACTTCTTCAGGTAAGGAACTGAAACTTCTCTAACACCAGGCATCGCAATCAACTTTAAGTCCTTAAGAGAATGCATCTCTTCAAATGGAAGGATAGTCCATTGCCTGCAATTCAACAATCTAATTCAGTAAGGTTTTCAGTTCAGAAAGATATGGCTAAAAAAATGACCTCTTCATTAAATGATTAAGTAAAAAATCACTATCATTTGCAAACCGAAAAGAGATCGGATAATTCATGTGTCAAAAGGAAGAAATAACAACATTATCTGAGGGCATTGCTTGATGGTGAGTTTTGTCAGTAATGGGAACCATGTCTTCCGCTCAACTCTGAAATGATCATAGTTCAGGAAAAGAGTAAAGTCCTTCAGCTTGTCACATCTCTCCATCCTCAGAATTCTCATGTTAGAAGTCAATTCCCTATTATATGTACCAATACATTTTTCCAAGTTTGGCAAATCAATTAGCACTAATTCATCCAAAGAAGGAATTGAGACATCCACTAAACTCCACATCCGGATCAAATTCAGCTTGCCAAGTGAAGAAATCTCTTCAAGTTGAATTGCTCTCCATTCACTACAATTCTTTAAGTGAAGGGATCGAAGTAAAGGGACAGAAACATTACTCCCAAGCCACATGGGGCAGATAGCACCATTGTAGCCCCGGATTTTGATACGCTTTACATTTCTATTTGGATGAAGACCTTCTAAGACCTCCTCTGCTGTTGCCATAGCAGGTTTCAAACTTGTGGTACTATCATCCCATACCAAGCACAAATTTTCTAGGTAGTCCTTGTCTATCAGTCTTGCTCTCCTGGCCTCTTCTTTAGTCTTGACATTCCCAGGTTGAAAAATTCCAAGACTTACGAGCTCATTCATTTGCTGAAGTTGTCCGATTTCAAAACCATCAACATTTTCAACTCTAAATTTTCTTAGTTCCTGAAGAGACGTTAACCTCCCAACATTAGCAATTTCCGAGTGCCTTTCCTTATCAGCAATAAGATGCCGTAGGTTGACCAGATTATTTATGCGCCTAGGTACAAGATTGCTGGAAGAACCTGCATCCAATGCTTGAAGGTGATAACATGTCGGCAAAAGTTGAGTATAAACGTTGGAGAAACGAGGTCCATCTTCTGTTTCCCACCAACAAGATTTTTCGAAAGTGATACTTCCATTAAAAAATTCAATATATCGGAGATGGAAAGGCTTTATGGAGTTCCAGAGAGCATCAATTAACATAAATGCAAAGTGTACTCTTAGGTAACGCAGACCTTTTGCATGTTTGCATAATGTTAGTAAACATTTCAACAAATTTCTGCTCCCGTAGGGTCCATGACCAAAGAACATCAAGGTCCTCAGTTTTTTTAAACATGTAATTTTCTCCAATTGTCTCTCAAACTTATCTGTGGGAAAACTGTCATGCTCAACTTCATCATAAGCAGAGGTAATGATTGAAAGATGACGAATAGTTGAAGGAATCGAATTGGACTTCAAACCATCAATAGTGGCACAGTCATTAGATGAAACTGCCTGTGCTAGTTCATGCATTAAACCATGCATGACATAGTGCGGGCCATCTTTCTGGAAGAAGCCCAAATCCACCAATTTGTCCAGGTACTCCCTCCCTGTTTGCTCCACTCTATTTTTTGTATCTTTGCAAGACACAAAGCTTTGTGAAATCCATGCAAAAATCAACTTTTCCCCATCAAATTTATGCTCTTGTGGAAACAATGAGCAGTAAGAGAAACAGCGTTGCAAGCAAGATGGTAGATAATCATAACTAAGCTTTAAGATAGGTAAAATATCATCATCACCTTTCTGTAGAGATGCCCATTGGTCCCGGATTTTCCACCAGTGCTCATAGTTAAGATTCTGTCCCAAAAGTGCACCAACACTTTGGGCAGCTAGTGGGTAACCCTTCAGTGTTTTCGCAATTTGTTGTCCAATGACTTGCAAACTAGGATGATCCCCGTGGTTCTCATCACCAAATGCGCATTGCTTGAAGAACAACCAAAAGTTGTCGTCATCCAAACCTTTCAATTCAACTGAGGTCAGTGTTCTGATCTTTTTGGCAACAGAGGGGCTCCGAGTTGTTGCTAGAATCATGCATCCGACTGTTTGATTCTGGCGCAATGGAGCTAGCAGTCTATTCCAACGGTTTTTATCCTTGTCTTCCCACACATCATCTAAGATGAGCAGAAATCTTCTGTTTCTAACGCTGCCCATGAGCATCTCCTGAAGCACATTAAAGCTGCTTATTTTCTCACAATCCTGCCTGTCTCTACAGGCATGCTCTAGCATCTCGCGTGTTAGTCTCACCTCATCGAAGATGGAAGATACGCAAACCCACATTTGCAAATCAAAATGATCTTTGATTCTTCGATCACGGTATACAAATCTAGCAAGAGTGGTCTTTCCGACCCCTCCATTTCCAACTATTGGCAGAACATTCAGGTCCCTGGATTTCCCATTTACCAGAAGCTCCACTATCATGTCTCTGTCACTATCCCTCCCATACACCTTCTGTTCAACTGGCACCGAAGTTGTCAGTCGTCTGTTGCTGACCACGCCTTCTTTTGGTACCGCAATGCAGTAAGAGGCCTCTAAATGGATAGCCTTGTGCACAGAATCACTAATTGTGCACAGCGAGGTTGCTATCTCGTTTATCCTGCGAGAGATATCATCCTTGTTTTCGAACGGCACAACCACAACAGTGGCATCATCTTGTGCTAGCTCATATTGTCCCCTTTTCCTTTTGCTTCCGGCATGGGCCATGACGAAATCTACTGCCATTGATGCCCAAGAAGTAAGCTTAGTGGCAGCATTCCATACAAGACGGCAAGTAGAAGACGAGGTGGAGCTGAAGGAAGATGCATTGCCTCCCTCAACACAAGAATCCACAGCAGCAGCAACATCCTCGCCTGCAGAAACCATTAAAACCAACAGACGGGGAGTGGAATTTGTGAGTGAAACAGTGCAAGGAAACAGGAAGGAACAGAGATTGGGATTTTGGGATGGAAAATTGGGGGGAAAAGAACGTACGCTGCTCGATCTCTAGCTGGAGGCGGTAGTAGTCGAGCTCGTCGACGACGTCCTCGGCGTCGTACAGCAGCTGCCTCAGGTCGTCGAGGGAGCGGGCCAGCGGCTCGTTCACCACGAGCTCCCTCCCCCGGGCGGCCGCCGCGGCGAGCACCATCTCGACGCTCCTCATCCCGACCTCGAGCCTCCGCACGTCGCCGGCGAGCCCGACCTCGCGCGTCCAGGCCTCCAGCTTGCCGGCGAGGAGGGTCCCCAGGACGCTCTGCACCAGCCACCCTATCGCCGCGTCCACCACGCTCCACTCCACCCCCATCGATCCTGTCCGCGCCACGCGACACAACAGTGCAACCCAACCCACCGTGCTGCTGCTGCTGCTGCTGCGGAGACACGCGCGCGCGGGAGAGGAAATGCGCTGCAAGTACAGCAAGGGCGATGGGATTCGGAAGCGGTGGAGGAGACAAACGACGAGCCGTCGCGGGCGGGGCGGGCGAGACGGCGGCGGCGTTCTTGTTTGTCTCCCAGAACGAGAGCAGCGGCATGCTTTTGGTTGCTGCTTTGCTTGGCTTCGGTTTCTACTACAAGGTGAGGAGAATTTTGTCGTTCTGTCTGGTATACGGGCACACATGTTGCCATCTGTGTTGTGCATTTGCGCATAAGGGACATGGCGATTTGTCAAAGACGGACTGCTCTTCTGCTCCGCTTTCTCGCTCTCGCAATACTCGCTTCCATGTCTCGCGGCAGCTGGAAATGGAGAGGGACGTCGCTCTCGCTCGGGTTCTGGGCGGGCATTTCCACAAACACATGAAGGGCGTCGTCGGCGCCAGGCCAGCCAGTCCGCCACGTACGGCCGCCGCCGAAGGCCAGAGTAATCGTACGAGACGTAGACCCTCGATGCCGTTTGCGCACCGGACGTCGGGCGCGTCCTCGTCCTCTATTGAGCCGGAGAGCAGGGCTCTACCGGCGGCGCTCCGGCGAGGCCCTGCCCGTAGGCCGGCATGAGGCAGCGGTGAGCTGGTGGTGGCTTCCTCGTCGTCGGGGTCGCCGCTCGAACTCCTCCGGGACGACGATTAGGCCTACGCGGCCGCACGCACATGGCCCATAATACCTCGGGTAACGTGACATGTCATATGGGCTTTTTTATATGGGCCGTAATGGGCTTACGTCGGATGCAGAGCAACAAACCGCTTCGTCTTCATGCCTCCTTTCCTCCTCGCCGATGGTCATGGGCTCATGGCGGCCGGCGGCGCCGTTTCTTCTGTACCAGTTTGCAACGTGAAGAAGTGCTGTAATAGCGCGTTGTCTTGTTCAGGGATGCAAAAATAATCTGGGAATTGACTGTGATCATTGTGAAGCTTTGTCTCAAAAGGATGCAGAATTACTTTGATTAGACCATGCATTTTCACTAAAAAGATTTAGCTGGCCTCTTCTTTCGGCCAACCCGGCTAATGTATTTTCATTCCACATTTGGCTTCCGCTATGGCATAAGCAGTACCTGGGAGTACAGCAGCCTGACGGAGCCTAAACTCACAAGGCATTCAAGGTCTCGAGGATTCTTCACTGGAAAATGCGTACCCCAGGACAATAATATGTAACGAAATGCGTACCATAAACAATACAATAATCTGATCAGTACAATGCCATGAAGCCACCAGGGCCAGGAATTACAGGACAAGAATGATTGCATTAATCAAGAGGTTGCAAAAATGCAAAATACTGTCAGGCAAAATTACAACACGGTCACAACAAGATGGTTAAAATTTTAAATCTTTGACAGAATACTGTTCTAGACTTCAAATACTTTTGACAGGAAGGAGTAATAGAAAATGTAATATAAACGGTTTGGCCAATCCACAAGAACTCATTTGCAATGACTGGAATCACATAAAGGGAACTGGGAAGAAATTGCTACGGTACTATAGAACGAAATCGGCTCAAACTGTAATTAGTCATCATCACCGAACGTTGAAGCCATCGATGTCAGACCGATTCAGCTCAAATGATTTCGATAAGGAACAATTGTCTGCAAAATCCACGTATGCTTTTCAGTTCAAAAAAAAAATCCATGTATCCTTATTCTGCACAAGGAAGCAAGCCACATGTCAGCGACAATAATCAGAATAGGAATTCTCCAAGTGCAGGATTCCAAAAAGAAGAGATCATTACTTTCATATATGTAACGGGCCAACTGACCCTTTAATTGCACCAGTATCATAACCCTTAGGACCAAAATGTTCTTTGTGCGAGCTTCGGATCTAGTAAAGCAAATAAGTAGATCACATATAAGACATGTTCAGAAAACTAAAAGTAGACAATCAGTCAAATTTCAAAAACAACAATGTGAGGATGACAGGGAACTTACCTGTGGTCTACTCCAATATAAGTATCAAAGCCTTCAATAAGTACGTTGTTGCACGTGCTTTGAGCAGGCTTATTGGATCAACTTTGTCCCTCCTGATCAATGCATTTAGGAAGATCTTTTAAAAAGAGTGACAAAATCAAGACATACAATGTTGGCAGTTAAATTTTCAGGCCACCCACAGCAGTACAGCACGCCAACTGCAGTCAAAGAAATAAAAAATAGAATAGGAAATTAAGTGATGCTTAAACAAAAGGGATAGAGATTCAACTTCTTGAATTCTGTAGGCAAACATCATCTGGTTTTCTAGTTAACACCAACCACATAAGCTGAACTAACAAGCATATCAAAAGATTGATGACAGTCCTGAAACAGTTATTTACACTACTGAAGAGGTAAGAATAAAATACTGAGATTCAAACATAAGACTCAGCACTGCATCAAGTAGCAAAAAGATGGATATTCATTTCCATCACACAATCTGTACATGATCGAGAATATGTAAAATGACAGCAGAAAATAAACCACCAAAAAAAAAGTACAAATACAGAAGCATAAAACAAACAGGCCATGGCAAGGCTTACTGCGAGGCATATTCGAGAAGAAAAAGGCTTACTGTGAGGCACCAACCAGGAGATGCACAAGAATGGGAATAATGTCTTATGTGACTGGAGCAAAACATTCATCACTTTTAGCAAGGGCTTTCACACCAATCATGCGTACATATTGGTCCTCGCAAGGCCAAAGGTATGACACACTGACAACTCCACAAACACATTGGCTGAAGGAAATTAGTGCAGAGCAGGTAGCAGCAATATGTACAAAATCTAGTAAACTGCAGTCTGCACTCTTCAGGAAGATCAATTAATTACTTTAAGCAAGAGGAGGCTGAGGGTATCAAGTGGAGTAGTTCTCAAGACAGAATGCACCCATTCCTTTCCGCTGGTGACCGCCTTCTTGCTGCCTACCTCCCTCTCTAACCCCTGTAGCGATACCTCAAGTGATTAATCAATAATTTTGCCATCAATCCAGACCTGTAGCTTCTCCGTTGCTGCCATTCTGCACTGCATACTTAGTTCGTCGCTGCAACCACGTAAAGATAATCCCCTCAACGACGGTGGAAGGCCCATCTCTGGCAGGCTTTTAATGCGGGGACAGCCATGGATACTTAACCGCTCAAGGGAGGTAAGGCTTGCTAGATTTGCAGGAAGTGACAAGAGATTCGGCAAGTCCAAAAGATTGAGACTTTGGAGAGAGGTCAGAAGCTGGAGTGCTCTCTCTTGTTCCTCTGTCAGACCAATCATTGTCGCACCACGCTTGCTTCGTCCAGGCAAGAAGGATATGCTTCTCAGAGAAGTGAGCTGTTTGCAGAGGGACACTGAGCCATCACCGATCTGAAGATTTTCCAGTCGGGACAAGATCTCAGAGGCCCCTTGCTGTTGTGACAGAATCTCAAAACATCGAGGTAAGCTGGGTGAGTCATATACTGTCAAGAACCTAAGGTTTGTCAAGGATCTAAAGCCCTCGACTGAACCAAGTGACTCACAGTCTACAATTTCCAATTCTTTTAGTAGCTTGGAGTATCCCAGCTGTCAAAATGTCAACTATGGACTTCCCGATATGACTAATTCTGTGATGGTAGGGAGGAAGGACAGCAGACGGGACTGTACCTTGTCTGTGAGATTCGTGATATGGAGTCTGTCAAGTGACGGAGGTGGCGGTGGAACCTGATTTCCGCCCTGTTCAAGCCCTGTTCAAGCTCCTGTAGACAGCTCAGGACCCATATCAATATTTAAGGATTGTAGAGACAGTGGCAGCGATCCAACCTCCATCTTACCATTCACCAACAATGGTATCAGTTTGGGGCAACCCTGAACTTTAATGAACTCAAGAGAGGTGTATCCTCGGAGTCGGAGGGCTCCCTCTTCTCCACCTAACTCCAGATCAGGGCAGTTAGAAATATATAGCACTCTTCGAGAGATATTAGATGGAATTTTCAACAGATGTTCATCGCTATCAGTATGCTTTGCTACTGAACCCAAACTGCTCGCACCCTCAATTGCTGCAGGTTGACTGAAGGATATAAATTTTATTTGTACGCAGTAATATAATACCAAACTATCGAGGGACCGTACATGCGAAAGCATTTCCATTAGCCAACTCCCTGATATGGCACATGCCTGAACGGAGAGAGATCTGAGAGATGGGAGGACAAGGCCGCTTGTCATGGTGAAATTAGGACAGCCTATTATATATAAGCCCTCTAAATCGATGAACTGGTTGAGACCTTCCCTAGATATAGAGACTAAATTAGGACAATCTTTTATAAACAAAGATCCAATGCCCCTGAGGTTATGGAATGCTAAAATCTTGTCGTCAAGCATAATCAACTCACCAGATTTGATGCTGAACCCATATTTTTTCTCCATTGTTGGATGTGTTGGAATCCCCTTGATGGAGAAGCGGGACATCAGAGCAGAAGGCGGGAGAGGACATGGCAATACCAAACAAGGACAATCGTGAATAGTGAGTTCACGGAGACCAGATAGCCACTCCGTATCCCTTTGGGAAGTGGAAAAAAACATTTGCACAGTTGAAGCTGTTAGCCCGCTGCAACATTCCAGGCTTGGCATGTTAATCAACACTAATTTCTGCAGGGAAGGGATTAACAGCTCTCTGACAACATGGAGGTCTACTAACTCCAAATTCTTGAGTGCATGCATTTCCCTCAGTGGAAGTATTTCCCATTTGCTGCAACATCAATTACAGATTACTTGAATAAAATTTTGAAAGGCAACTATTCAAGCAACACAAACACAAAGAACGGATGACTACCTTATATGAGGACAACACCCAATGGTGAGTTCTCTGAGAGACGGAAACCACTGCTCAGCCCCGAAAGAGGAGTAGCTCTGGAAAGGAGTGAACTCATTCAGTTGAGGGCAATCTTTAATAGTCAATACCCTGAGATTGGCAGTCAATTCTATCCCGTAAGTACCAATGCACTTCTCCAACTTTGGCATCTCAATTAAGACCAACTCTTCCAAGGAAGGAATTGAGAGTTCAACCAAATTCAACATCTTGACCAATTTCAGTTTCCTAAGCAAAGGAAGAATTTCAGGAGATCTTAGAGCCGTTTCTTCTGTACCAGTTTGCAACGTGAAGAAGTGCTGTAATAGCGCGTTGTCTTGTTCAGGGATGCAAAAATAATCTGGCAGTTGACTGTGATCATTGTGAAGCTTTGTCTCAAAAGGATGCAGAATTACTTTGATTAGACCATGTATTTTCACTAAAAAGATTTAGCTGGCTCTTCTTTCGGCCAATCCGGTTAAGGGCTTGTTCGGTTTAGAGGAGATTGAAGAGGATTGGAGGGGATTGAGGGGGAATAATTCCACACCACAATAGATGTGGAATAAATCCCCTCCAATCTCTCCCTCACAAGGATTAACCGAACAAGGCCTAATGTATTTTCATTCCACAATTCGCTTCCGCCATGGCATAACACAGCACCTGGGAGTACAGCCTGACGGAGCCTAAAATCACAAGGCATTCAAGGTCTCAAGGATTCTTCACCGGAAGTGGCCAGCTCTGTCAACCTTTGTTGGCAGATCGCGCATCACCGTGGCTCAAGCCCTGTCAAATCACAGGTGGGTCAGAGATCTGAGAGGTTCCCTCTCAAACGAAGCCATGGCTCAATATTTTCAGCTTTGGGATGAACTACAAATGGTTCACCTAAACTCAGATGAAGACAGCATCCGTTGGAAACCAACCACCGATGGCCACTTCTCCTGTAGTTCGGCTTACAAATTGTTCTTCGTGGCAATGGAGCTCTGCCCAGTGAGTGAGCTAATTTGGCAAGCAAAGACCCCAGCGAGAGTTCGTTTCTTCATGTGGTTGGCTGTCAAAGGGCGATGTTTAACAGGGGACAACCTTGCAAAAAGAGGGTGGCCACATGATGACAATTGTGTTCTGTGTGACAGAGAACCGGAGGATTGCTATCATCTGTTTGTCAGCTGTGATTACACCTCTGAAGTGTGGAGATTGATACGGCAATGGACCAGCATTTCATTTCCGATCCCTGGGACAGAAGGTCTCCAACTGACAGATTGGTGGATACAAGCGAGGCTCTGTTTTCGGAAGAGCTACAGGAGCAACTTTAGCCTGCATGCTCATATGTTGGCAGATTTGGAAAGAACGCAATGCAAGGGTGTTTGAGCAGCGAACCAGAAGGCCAGACCAACTCGTGGAGGCTATTAAGGAAGAGATTATGGTCTGGAAGGAAGCCGGATATTTCGTGAGTAGTACCACATAAAATTTCTGTTCAATGTAGCTGTTCCTAGCTTGCAGGTTGCTGTGGCATTGCCATAGCACCATCTCGACAGCTTCCTGTCGTTGTAAGCAAGAAACAATTTGTAACTTTATGTACTTCCCCCATCTTAATGAAATTTGGTCGCCGTTCCTTCAGCCGACCCGGCAAATATATATCTGGGCATCGAGATCACCCAGGATGCGAACGGAATTACACTGTGCATACAAAATGTTAATAGTACACGGCATCATCCTAAGGATCCCGTCCCGTCCTCCACCCCTCTTTATATGGCACAGTGTGACGGGGGCCCACCAGCCATTGGGCTGGACGCCCCCGATCAGGGCGCGGATCAAGGCCCCTTGTGCCGTTGGGCTCAAGGGGAGGGAGATCTATCTAACATTCTCCCCCTTGATCTCACTATTTCTTTTAGCCTTTTTCTATTCCATCACAGATTTGCACATAGAGCATGTTTCATCATCACGGTTAATCACCGATGGATTCGACAGCCACTATACACATCTCTATTCAGAAACAGATACTTTAACTTTTGGGCCCTATAGTCCAAGATTCATAAGGCTTCCCTTAAACCCATATCGGCTACATGTTCCTTGAACACGTTGGGTGGTAGGCCTTTCTTGAGCGGATCCGCGAGCATCCTTTCTGTTCTAATGTGCTCGAGACTGATTGTTTGATCCCGGACTTTGTCCTTCACAACATAGTACTTTATGTCAATGTGTTTGGCAGCACCACTTGACTGATTGTTGTGAGCGTACATTACCGCGGGTTCGTTATCGCAGTACAACTTTAGTGGTTTTTCAATACTGTCAACCACCTTTAAACCGGATATGAACTTCTTTAGCCAGTTCACCTGCCCCTTTGCCTCATAGCATGCTATAAACTCGGTATACATAGTAGACCCTGCAGTGATAGTCTGTTTGGAGCTTTTTCATGAAATAGCTCCTCTTGCTAGGGTGAACACGTATCCCGATGTTGACTTTGTATTATCTTTTGCAAAATCAGAATCTGAATACCCCACTATCTGGAGCGATTCTGATCTTCTGTAAGACAGCATGAGGCCTTTTGTATCTTGCAAATAACGCAAGACTTTCTTTACCAATTTACAGTGCTCTGGGCCTGGATTACTCTGAAATCTGCCGAGAAACCCGGTGACAAATGCCAAATCAGGTCGTGTGCACACTTGCGCGTATTGTAGGCTTCCCACAGCTGACGCATATGGCTTTGTTTTCATTTCGTTGAGCTCATACTGATTCGTGGGACATTGCCATGCCCCATACTTTTCCCCTTTGACTATAGGAGCAGGTGAAGCACTGCATCTGTACATGTTAAATTTCTTCAACACCTTTTCTATATATGCCTTTTGAGAAAGTCCCAATGCACACTTTGTTCTATCTCGGTGAATCTCTATGCCCAAAACATATGAAGCCTCACCGAGGTCTTTTATGTCAAAGTTTGAGGACAAGAATTTCTTTGTTTCCTGCAGTAGACTGACATCACTACTAGCCAGTAGAATGTCATCTACATACAGAATTAGGAAAATGAATCTCCCATTCTTAAACTTTGTATAAATACAATTGTCCTCAACATTCTCTTGAAACCCAAATTTCTTTATTGTCCCATCAAACTTCAAGTACCACTGTCTCGAAGCTTGCTTTAATCCATAAATGAATCTCTTTAGACGGCATCCCATATTTTCGTTTCCTTTCACGACAAAACCTTTCGGTTGTGCCATGTATACTTTTTCCTCCAAATCTACATTTAGAAATGCCGTTTTTACATCCATCTGATGTAATTCCAAATCATAATGTGCCACCAGTGCCATTATAATCCTGAAGGAATCTTTACAAGAGACTGGAGAAAATGTCTCATTGTAATCAATCCCTTCTCTTTGCGTGAAGCCTTTTGCCACAAGTCGCGCCTTAAACTTTTCTATATTCCCTCTGGAGTCATATTTTGTTTTGTAGACCGATTTACAGCCTACTGTTTTGGCTCCTTTAGGAATTTCTTCTAAATCCCAGACATCATTTAGTTTCATTGATTTCGTTTCATCTTTCATGGCTTCCAACCATTCAGATGAGCGAGCGCTTCTCATGGCCTCTTCATATGAGGTGGGATCATCCTCCATATG
>CM020183.1:6997907-7021656 GCA_009805545.1 Oryza longistaminata
CGGCGGCGCCGTCGCACCCCGCGTCGGCGTAAGGACGACCGGTGGCGGTTGACTCCCGCGCGCGTCGGCGGCGGTGAGTCTCTATTCTCCTTTTTTTCAATCTCTTGCTCTTTTCCAGGGATCTCCGCCCCACTCTTTCTTTGGATTTCTTTCCCGAACCGATCAAAACACTAGGGTTTGCTCTGATACCATTGTTAGAATTCTCTCTAGGATCACCTAGGTTTAGATCTAGCCGGGTGGTTCTATCGGGTGGATGAACAACAATATAGAGATGAAACGAGAGGGTTTAGAGACCGACCGGTTGAGGTATTGGAGGATGAAGAGGCACCGGACATCGTCGTTGTTTTCGCGTGCTAGAAGTGGACGGTGGCGACGGTGTGCTCTACTGCGACGGCGGTCGTGGCAGTGGCGATCGTAGACGTCGACGACGAGGCGCGGTGCGGCGGTGAGACTTCCCGTCACTGGCTGCGCCCCCTCTCGATCGGTTAGGGTTTGTGGGTGGAGTTGGCGGCGGCGACGAACTTCGTGTGTTGTGCCGCTCCGGCCTCCACCCCTCTTTTATATGGCACAGGGTGACGGGGGCCCACCAGCCATTGGGCTGGACACCCCCGATCAGGGCGCGGGTCAAGGCCTCTTCTGCCGTTGGGCTCAAGGGGAGGGAGATCTATCTAACATATATAACAAATTCATATAACTCCATAGACATGTACCATAGAGTATTTTTTATCGTATTCTAATTTAGAGGAAAACAAGGATCATATTTTTATAGACTATGGGACTTAGTGATTTATTATCTTGAAAAGAAAGAAATTATAATGGGTGATAGAAAATTTACTTTGCCTTTAGGTTGTAGACGTCTAATAGCTTGCATTCAAGTAATAGGTACAATCATGGTACGAAAATGCTATACATACGACTTGAGTGTCCGACCGGCGTACGACTGCGTATTACATGACGTCAAGAGCTGTGCTGCTGCTGCTGTTCCGTCGTACGCCGTCAAGTATTGTGATGCTCTGCCGTTTCGTCGTACGCCGGTCGGATGGAGCAGTCGTACGTATAGCACAATCATGGTACTTCAGGTTACTCTAGATGGTTGTGTTGACACATGTACATGGTTTGCTAGCTTGTTTGATCTAAGTG
The DNA here is from genome assembly GCA_009805545.1 of Oryza longistaminata. Classification (NCBI taxonomy): domain Eukaryota; kingdom Viridiplantae; phylum Streptophyta; class Magnoliopsida; order Poales; family Poaceae; genus Oryza; species Oryza longistaminata. The sequence continues at coordinate 6,999,048 of CM020183.1, forward strand.
TTCCAAACAAGAATGATGCTTATATATACTGCTGCATGCCGTGCCTAAGCACCATGATTTAGCACTGATGCATGCGGCGCCGGAGCCCGAGCTACTGCCCAGGGTCGCCGGGCCCTGGCTCCACCGCTGGCTACCAATGTTAATTGGCTGAGTATGTTTGTTGAAGAGCACACTGGTGAGAAACCTTTTTTACTCTCGGGTCCCGGGTTTTCAACCAGGAGTAGAAATCCGAACCTATCTTTAGTCCTGGTTAAAATAACCAGACTAAAGATGAATCTTTAGTCCCGGTTGGTAACAAAAACCGGGACTAGAGAGAGGGATCGGTACTAAAGAAAGGGTAGCGGCAGTCTAGATGATCCCCTTTTCTTTTTTTTATTTTCTCCTGAATCGAGTGGCATACACATCCCCAAATCAAACCCCAAATCCCTAAATCAAAGTAACATCCCAAATCCACATCACAAATCTTAAAATTACTTATACACACAAATCAAATACATCACAAATCCTAAAAAAATTACACACAAATCAAATACATCACAGATCCATACAATGAATCACAAAATTATATACATATCAGAATCACAAATTATCAACAAAAAAAAGAGAAAACGACACCGGCTGCCGCCTGCCGCCGCCTGTGGCCCCGCCGACCGCCGCCACACGCGGCCCCAGTGATCGACTAAGTCTCAATGGGAATCTCTCTGATGCATGTTTGCATTGCACACCTAAATTGATCTGTTAGTTGATTTCTTTTGGTTGATTATGATTTCTTTGTGATGTTTGTTGCTGGCTCGGTAGAGAGGTAGATGATGAATGATAGTGAGTGCAGATGCATATGATGAGAAGCAAGACAGGGACATCAGCACCCCTCTGTTAAGTGGGGAGTGATCGACTAAGTCTCAATGGGAATCTCTCTGATGCATGTTTGCATTGCACACCTAAATTGATCTGTTAGTTGATTTCTTTTGGTTGATTATGATTTCTTTGTGATGTTTGTTGCTGGCTCGGTAGAGAGGTAGATGATGAATGATAGTGAGTGCAGATGCATATGATGAGAAGCAAGACAGGGACATCAGCACCCCTCTGTTAAGTGGGGAGTGATCGACTAAGTCTCAATGGGAATCTCTCTGATGCATATTTTTTGCATTGCACACCCAAATCGATGTGTTGATTGATTTGTTTTGCATTGATGATTTCATACAAGTCAGTCGGCGTCTTCGTCAGTTTCTGTTGCATATGATCGTTTGCGTTTAGTTAATTTTCTCTCGCCTCTACATGCGTTTTTTTTCTCCTGTTGGAGAGGGAAATATGCTTTTTTTTTCCTTTTAAAAAAAATTCAGGCTGAGTTGTGTGGTCGTGCACGTAAAACGAAGTGTATGATTAATCAACGGAAAATGCTGTGCATACGATTTTTACGTACGTGGTACGATCAAACAGCAAACAGTGGACGGGATGGACGGCACGGGGACATCTAACGGGTGCGCACGCTCATGGGCCCTGAAGCCCAAATCCAGACCCATTGCTTGTGTTTTTCACGTATTAGTATTTGAGATTAAATGACCGTACTGATCTACTGGTAGCAGGTGCTATTCAATCTAACTAAATTTATTATCTGAAAATTATTTTTCTTAAAAAGTAATCCGGTGAATGAATAGTCCAATTTTTGTAAATTCATGATACGTTGGTTCTAATAATCTATTTCTCCCTGTTTCATATTATTAAGTCGTTCGGCTTTTTTTTCTTAGTTAACATTTTTAGGTTTGATCAAATTTATAGGAAAAATTATCAACATCCACTTTTCTCGTAGTCAAATTTCTTCAAATTTGACTAAATTTATAGAAAACTTTAGCAATGTCTGTAACATCAAATTAGTGCCACTAAAACCAATATTTAATATATTTTGATGATATGTTTATTTTATGTTTATTAATGTTGCTTTATTTTTCTATAAACTTGATCAAGCCTAAACAAGTTTGATTAAAAAAATTAAAATGACTTATAATATGAAGTGGGAAACGGAGATAGTACTACATAAAATCGATTACGACGATTAGGAAGAACAAAATTACAAGATAGCAAGCCAAAACAAGATTAGCTTGGGCTTTGCATATGGTCTAACAGGTGTGCATCAAACCAAATCGGATGGTGTAGCAGGTAGCTGCGATGGCACCGTTAGTGTGGGATCCAAACGGTAGAAGCTAGGATCGATACAATCGTTTCATCGTACAAACTTCGTAAAAATATTGTCGTATGTATAGCAGAACTCTTAATCAACTATTAGGGCAAGTACAACGGGTCGGCGAGACCCGTCGACATGCACTGCTTTTTTGCAAAAAACACCCCCCACGGCGCTAGCTTTGACCCATCCGTCGTCTCGTTCGTCGACGATGCCAGCGCGTGCTCCCAGGCGACGCGACGGCAATGAAGCCCGTTGTACGACGCGATGCGGGGAGGCGACGGAGGCGCGGGATCAGCTGCACATGAATTGCTATTATGTATGCAACAAAATGACTACAAAGATCAATTATACACTAGATCATCATGATTTGTGTGTCAAAGGATGAATTAAACACTCTACAGACAGCCAAACCAACAACCCATTGTATAAGCCGTCTGTTTAAGCTGTCTATTTGTGTAAAAAGACAGCAAGCTGTCTACACAGTTGTACTTGCCCTTATAGCTTGCTATTGTACCTGCTCTAAGTGGAGGCGTTGGAGCTTGATCAGGTGCCCCGCTTAATTGCGCTTAATCAATCCTAAAATATGTTGCCACAGGTTTAGCAAAACCATTATCTCCAGTTGCTGATGAATGGTGATGCTAGCGTGACGAAGGCAATACTGGCGTGATGAAGACGTAAGTCCTGTGAATAATTAAGGAGATTCCTTATGGTGATCGAATCTTCTTGGAAGTATATATATATGTCGCGGTGTCTTCGATCCAGCTAAATTACAATTCGTCATCAGTTTGAAAATGCGTCGTTAGAAAGCAGTTTGCTTACCGAGATGTGAGAAACTGTTTACGGCAGTGGGGCACCTGTTAATTTGTTGGAGCAAAACATGAATCGAGTTTCCATCTAGCCCTTAATCAGAGGAGTATTTAACAAACTAACACTTTATGACAGCACAACTTATTATTATTTTTTATTAACCTTGTCTCTTCGATTAACCGATTAATTAATTACGTAATTGGATTTGTCCATCGATTAAACTAAACTAAACGATCACAACCACACACCTTTTAGCTATGCCGGCCAAACTGGCCTAACAGTTGTCCAAGGGCTGAGCAAGATGGACATGGAGCTAGGAGATTGGTGGCTGAAAGCCCCGGTTTCTTTTTCAGCTATGGGAAAGTCATTTGACACGCTTGTACTATCGATGTGATGGTGGATTTGGAAAAAAAGAACACATGAGTGCAACGGTGCAGTTGTTCGATAACATTAAAGATGAGTTTCATATGAAATGGGGTATTTCTTGAATCATCCAATAGGTAGTCCTCAATAAATAGTTTCCTGCGTGTGTATTTGAGGTTGGTATAGTAACTAGCCATATCTCGGTTTTGATGTTTTTCTATCGATGACTCCGTAAACTATAACCCTCCTAGTGAAAAAACAAACGGTCTATTTGGTTCAAAACTCCCATTCAATCATGCTGCTCTAAATTTTGTGCGAATTCCCAAATCCTAACCCCCTCCTCTTTTTGTTCTTCCATCATGTATGCTATAGGACGCGAACTAGACCCGCTACCTTATTGACCCGGCATCCTTCGCCACCAGCTAGCCTCGTCGGCTGGCCAGAAATCCGAAAGGTGTTGATGGCACCGGCCATGCCCTTTTTGACCGGCCTCCTCCTCCTCTCCTTTTTTTCCAAGCCGGTGGTGGAGATGTGCCTTTGTCTCGCCGTCTTTCCCGTCTCCAGCAACTCCCTGCCCGTCGGATCCACTATCATCGGCCGTCACCTCCTAACCACAAGCTCGCTTTGCTCTCACCTTCAATGCCAACCCACTGCCCTCCTTTATTCCTGCGGCTCCGGTGCTGGTGCCAGCATCTCGCCACCCGGCCATGTCCACCTAGCTGTCACCTTCCATAGCCATCACTTTAAACCTAGCGGTATCTCCCTTCTTCCGCTTTCCCTCACCCCTCCTAATCCAAGGCCCTAAACCCAAACTCTATTTCCATTCGCTGGGATGTTTGGAGTTAGAGGAGAAGGGTAGAGCTGGACCATCGGAGTCGGAGCATCAACTATGATACAAATCCTAAGTTCAAAAATATGCGGCTCCGGTGCTGGTGCCGGCATCTCGCCACCCGGCCATGTCCACCTAGCTGTCACCTTCCATAGCCATCACTTTAAACCTAGCTATCTCTCCCTTCTTCCGCTTTCCCTCACCCCTCCTTATCCAAGGCCCTAAACCCAAACTCCACTTCCATTCGCTGGGATGTTTGGAGTTAGAGGAGAAGGGTAGAGCTGGATCATCGGAGTCGGAGCATCAACTATGATACAAATCCTAAGTTCAAAAATATACACAAATCCTCCTAAAATTATATCAAATGTGATTCATACTACCTATGTTCTAAAATGCGTTAATCTAGTACGGAACATGACGTTCAGTACTCCAAATCTAAAAGGACATCAATTAGAAAGAACATGTACCACAAAGTCTACGATCATTGGGGGTTGGTGCTGCCACCTGGTTAAAGTAACGCGAGACGCATCACACAGTACTGAAATGACAGGACCAGCGACATGTAGCTGAAATTTTTCGCTTGGTTTCAGCAGAGGAAGCGACCAACCCATGCCTAATTGCCTCTGTAGCCTAGTGTACACGGGTCCGGGCCACCAACCCCTGCGAGCGATGCGACCTACACCACGTCCATCCGATTCCATCGACTTCAGGCGGCGCAGCTCCATGCCTCGTTGGCCGGAGATGTCGTTCATAGTCAACGTCGTCTCGGTTCATTGCCATGTGCATCGTCTCCATACTCCACCCAGTTCTCCACTGCAGCTGCATTACTTGAGATGCCGAATTTTTTTTTTCCACAGCTCGAGTACAATCGTACAAATTTAATGCACAGTAGACGTTAATGCGCGTGATGTTTAAATATGGGACCAGACCAGATGCCGACGGTAATTAGTGCATTCTTTTCGTGTGCGACCATAGCTAAATTAGTGGGTTAATTAATCAAAGTCGTACCATCACAACTTCTCTTTGATTTATAAATATCATATTATTCATATATATTTGGATACATCCTTTTACAGTTTGACAGAAATTAAATACTCCCTCCGTCCCTAAATATTTGACGCAGTTAAATACATAAAAGTATATTCAACAGTAAATCAAATGATAGAAAAAGAATTAATAATTACTTAAATTTTTTAAATAAGACAAATGACTAAATATGTTTATAAAAGTCAATGGCGTCAAATATTTAGGAACGGAGGAAGTATATACTACTACTTATCACTTCAGTGCATCTATATGGAGTAGTTTTTTCTTACTAAATTAACCCTCCTCCTCTCATCCCATTCTTCCTTCTCCCTCTCTCAAGTATGTCATCTCTTCCACCCGTCCAATCCCTACAGGGCCAACACGACGGCCAGCACGACAGCACGTCATGCCGAGGGTCCACGGTGCCGCAGCTCACCAGGCGCAAGAAGCTCTGGTTCCCGTCACCAGCACCACGCCGCCGCTAGCTCCGTTGCTGGTGGCTGTGGCCGTAATTTAGAACCATGCCATTATAATTTTGTAAGATTTAAGATATGTCATCGGTATCTCAATGACATGTAGGACCCACATAAGTCAATGACATGTGGGTCAGGATGACATATCTCAGATTTTATAAAATTTCAATGGCATGGTTCCAATTTTCCTTTATTTATTTGGATCCCGGATAAGAGAGGAGAGAGGGAGAAGGAAGAAGGGGGTAATTTGATCTTTTTTTTATAAATGTATTGGAAGAGTTTAGTAGTGGTATATCTTTAATTTGTGTTAAATTGTAATGGCATATCTTTAAATTGAAGAAGTTGTAATAGACATTGATCTAATTAACTAAAAAATAAAATCTAAAATTTGTCTTAAGAAAAAAAAAACCATTCCAAATACACAGTGGATAGTTTTTGTCAGTATTTGGTCTACTATGGTTCCACACAAACAAAAAAAAATGAAAATCGATTTGAAATTATATATGTACAACTGGCAAAATCATTCTTTACGGAGAGAATAATACATATATATATATATATTTCCGTCGGTCGATATGTTCTACCGCCTCCGTCTACATGTATGCATAGTCAGAAATCCTATGAAAATACGTACTATACTGCCAATAACAAGGATGATTAATACTCTGATAATACTATGGAAATACTAGTGGTAATTAATAGCAAGGATGATTAATACTCTATAAAACCATTCAATTTCCTTTTTCATGGTTCCGCCTGCAATTATATTCTTTACCACTTTTCAAATACCACGGTATATTGATGTTGAAGAGGTTTATGCAGCTTGACGATACTGTTTTGCGCTCTTAGCTCATCATTAGCTAGATGATGACGAAGTTATGGAGATTCTAAAAACGTGCACGATCAGTTCAAACTGCTTAGCTAGCTATTCCACCAAACGTCCAAGCGACAAGCACACACTAACTAGTTAATTACAATCAGCATCTCGTCTTCATATGATTCCACATTAAAAAAAAGCACCAGTGGCTCTATTCTATCAAGCGGCGGTAGTTGTTAGTTTTTCACTTCAACTTAAAATGAGGCAACCCTTTCATATAAAAAGTTTGTTTAAAAAAATAGTTGTTTTTTAGATCATGTTTGGGGAGCTAATTTTGAGAAGTGACTCATACATAGCGCCGGTGAGAATATATAGAAAACTGTGTTTTTTAGTTTCTGGCTTTTAATTTTTTTTTCTAGATTCTATAACCACACATTATCATAATCTGAATATATAAGAATTTAGACTGTTTAGAAACCTGAAGATTCTTGAGAAAAATTACGGTCACCAAAAGCTCTTCAAACAGGGCCTAGGTCATTTCTGCATTGGAAATGCATCTACACTTCCGTTAGTAAAGAGCTAATATTAGTAAGTTACTTACAAGGAGTCAAGGATAACTAACAAAACTACTTTATTTTCCTTTTCAGGTCCCACCAGCAACTCTTCACTAGCTAGTTTTCACATCCACTTTATCGAATACATTCAACTTGAACGTTTACTAGACACAATGTTGCTCATCTGTACTCTCTTAGCTCACCATTAGCTACGTGGTGACCAAGTTTGTGGAGATTTTCTAAAGAAAACGTGTGCCTTCAGTTCAACCTGCTTATATTAGCTAGTCCACCAAACGTCCAAAACCGAGTGAAAACAACTTAGTTTTTCTCAGCACTAATCTCTACTTGATTCAAACCTAGCTACAAAACAATAGATGCTATGAAAAAGTAGAACATGCAGAACAGAAACACGCAAAGGGGAGCATAACATGACTTAAACTATGGACTCTAAGTACCGTACATATGATTAAGGGCAAGTGATATGGTAGATGTGACTACTACTTTCAAATTTATCTATTTTATTCACTCATGAACTAAGAGGCAACACATACAATGTATCACCTCTAGTACACAAACACCAATATCTATAATACTCTCACATCCTTTTTGAAATTTGTGTGGAGGTTGCCTCTTGATTTAGGGGTGGTTCATTTTCTCTCTCCTCACTTCTCTCCTCCACCTCATCACTCAATCCAATGTGGCACTCTTAGGCCATTCCTAACCCAATGACTAGGATGGTGTCCATAGTATTAAATAAGGTGTCACCTAGAATGAAAAATGACGTGGCAAGTGAATAAATGAGAAAAGAGAAGGAAACCATGTCTTGCATAAGACATAGTTTCTACACAACATCCAAGACATAATGTGTGATAAGAAGCATTAAATTTAAGTATGGAATAGTAGTGTTTGCATTGGAAGAGTAGTGTTTAGTACTAGTTTCTTGATGACGTGGAGTTTATGAAAACCATGTGCTTTGGGTTGGGAATGGTCTTAGGGGCAACATATGGAACGTTATAATACTTGCCCTAACTGCAGTGAAACTTCTAGTACGAGATTAATGATACGATGCGAGATTCGCACGTTTTCCGAACACACTCGAATCTCAATGGGAAAACCTCGACAGTCTCAACTCAATACAGTAATTTAAGACGAACCATTTGCCCATTTTCACATGATGTTTAGTACAGATTCAACACACAGGTACATACATACAGAAAAAAAAATTTATCAGTTTGTAACCCCTACAATTTGTTGTTTCTTCTTATATATTATCCATTTTCACATGATGTTAAGTACATATTCAACATACAAGTACATATATAGAGAAAAAAATATCAGTTTGTAACCCCTACAATTTATTGTTTCTTCTCATATATTAATATATTATCCATTTCCACATGATGTTAAGTACATATTCATCAACATACAAGTACATATATACAGAAAAAAAATTATTAGTTTGTAACCCCTACAATTTGTTGTTTCTTACAAATTATACTGCGTTTGAGCCATGGACAAAAAGAAAGGAAATTTCTTTCCTTCTCTGTGCGCATATTTCTGAACCGTTAAACGGTTTATATCTTTTAAAAAACTCTACAGGAAAATTGTTCTCAATTTTATATTAATCCATTTTTAAATTTCAAATAATTAATACTTAATTAATAATTCTGATCCTAAGTATCAAAGTGATACTGATAGAAGAGATACCTCGTTATTTCTTAAACCCCTGAGACGTAATGCATCTACTAGTGTACTATTAAGTATGGTTGGCCTTGTGTGAGACTCGGTGTCATCTCCGGTCAAAAACAAATGGACTCGTGCTACGTGACAGTAGTCTTATTGATCTTTTTTCTGCAATTTGACTGCAGAGACTTCGGCCTTAATTAATTTACTGCACGCCCACCGTGCCAACCATTTCACACACCCAACCCAACTCACCAACCCACACCACTGCATGCACACTCCTCGCTCTCTCTATATAAACCAACCCAGAATGCCCACGAAAAACCACCAAAAAAACGTAGCGCGCGCGCGGCACACGGATCAACGTGAACGTGAACGAGACCGACGACCTCGCCGCCGGCGACCAAAAATTTGTACTAACTGTGATGGCCACGGTGGAGGTGTTGACGTCGGAGGTGGTCGTCCCGGCGGAGGAGACGCCGGCGGGCGCCGTGTGGCTGTCCAACCTCGACCTCGCCGCGCGGCGCGGGTACACGCCGACGGTGTACTTCTACCGGCGGAACGGCGACGAACAGGCGGCGTTCTTCGCGGCGGACGCCGTGAGGGACGGCCTCGCCAGGGCGCTGGTGCCGTTCTACCCGCTCGCCGGCCGGCTGAAAAGATGTTGTCTAATGTCCAATATTAACCTGTGCTATATAATGGACGTCTGCTAGTTTGCTAGGTTTGGAAAATTTTTGAATTTTGCCTTCTAGTTAAACATTAAAGTGTGAATGGGGAAGCTCATATATTTAGCCGTACGAATTAGCTGTTGCTTATAATGCACTATTGAGAAATCCATCCTATTTCTTTCTAACACAAATTACTTTGCAGATGAATGTACTTTACTAGCTCAAATGCTTGCCAACAATACCCCTGTTGCCCCCAAACTTTTCTGCTTCCATGTCTCTGCTCTATTAAGAAAGTCTAAGCAATTAGAACTTTACCTGCAGATAGATATGCTACCCTGAAGATTCAGTTGTAAACACAGCATAGATCGAAGTGTTTATTAATGATGTGTTGCCCTGTTTTTCTTAACATACTAATTCATTAATGGTTGCAACCGACACTCATATTTCCTCTTTTTCCGCTCTTATCTTGAAAAAGATTCATAATGTAACAAATTAAAGTTGACACTCATGTTTCTGTCTACCTCTGCACGTGATGCAATAGTTTTTAATAAACTTAAGTGAGTTTCTTCCTCCTTTGTTAAAGTATAACAGTTCTACCACTTTTGACAAGTCTGTTTCAGTATCAGTCAGACTTCATAGCTTACACATTGGCCCTACAGACTGACATCAAATTGTAAAATGTGGAATTGTGTAAAAACATCAAGGAGCAAAGACAGAGATCTTAGGGAACGACAAACACAACAAAATTTTAATGTGCGAAAACCCGTTTGCTCGGAGAAGGAACCAATGGCGCAAACTTTTGATGCATCGCCCATAAACTACAGTGCCAGGGAATTTGCAAAGAATCGATTAACTTATTTCTTAGAGCTAAGTAGATGACAAAATGCCAAGAATATCGCGCCTGCTTACAGCAAGCCATCCATTCACACTGTCAATAGGAAACTGCTATGAAATTTAAGATAATATTTATACTAAACCTGAACAACAAGTTATATGTTGGAAAGGAAGGACAATAGCTCTTGCTCTTTCTTGAAGTTAATCTTGGAAATAATATTAATATAACGTGTTGAACATTGCTTAGGTCTTATGCTTATTACCGAAATTATGTTTAATAGTCTTTTTCTGGAAGAGATAATTATGCTTAGCTTTTCAAGCATCTCTTATAGCGTAAAGTTGATTTACGTATATCCTTTACTTTCTACCACGGTATGCAGGGCATAAAGTACGTATGATTATATGTAGCTTTGAGAAGAACAAGAGAGCAGCAAAAGTTACTGAGCATCAAAAGCGCCAGTGTCTATTATAAGTCTGTGACAGGTTTAGCAACACTAGCTCATTTGCTCCTCTCAACGTGGGTCATGGTAGTACTCCGGCCACGTCTAATTCCTTGAAGATCAGGTATACAGAATATCAGGATCATGGCACATTTTTCTGATTTGTTGTGGGAAAAAGAAGAAAGTTTTGTGTGTTGAGATAGTTTGTCAAGCTACCCCCTTAAAGGGAAATATTGAACCATGCCACAAAATTTCCAAAAAATTGTGATATGCACCCTGACCCACAGTCATTGACTTCATGTGGTCCTACGTGTCATTGAGATACGGGTGGGCATATTCTCAAATTTTGCAAATTAGAGGTGCATGGTTCCACAAACCCTAAAAAAAATGGATGTCTGAAATTTAGTTGTAGAATAGTTAAGAATAGCTCACTCTAGAAGGTTTGGTTTGTATTATCTTTTAGAAACTTTCTGTGTGTAGCTACTGTTCTACACTTGATTGTACAATCGATTTTAGTGGCTAGCATGCTCTGAAGTCTGAATTCAAGTGTCAGATGACCAATGTTTCATAATTTTTTTTGGGGTATATTTATGGCACTTATTAGTTATGACTGTTTCTGCCAGCATGTCATTCCGCCAGAAATGCCACAGAAACTACCTCAAGCAAGAAGGCAAAAGCTGCATGATTGGAACCAAACCGAAACCAGCACGGACCTGTGAAAATCAGTCCCTGGACACTAGCTCGCCTTAATGCGGAGGGAAGTCTCGAGGCCAGCTGCGGAGGCGAAAAAGAAAGTCCAAAGTTCTTCAGCCAATCGCGGACATGAAGATCCTAATGAAAAAGGAGGCGACCCGACAGAGAGGGCAGTTTCTACTGAACTTTCCCGTCGAATCCACTACGAGGAACATTCTTGATAGCTGCACCGACGCACTGCAGCACATGGACATGGGAAACATTTGGCAGTTAGCCCCATTGCAACATGAGCGAGGAGCAGTTTTCCAACAAGCATCGCATCATCGATCAGAAAACCTCACCTCAGCAACCTCAAGAAGCAGCCTGGACTCGACCTGATCTTCCACCCATCCGTGTTTCAATGTTCAGGAGCCAGACGAACTCCGCAGTTCATGTCCCACTCGCAGCAATCAGAACCACTGCTCCGAAGCAGGCATTGCATTTTCAGGTCGACGATGGTGGGTTACGAGGCCTCGGGAGCGGGAGGAAGTGACCGCATCCACGTACGAAGATCGTGGCACGGTCATCCAACTGGCCAATCTGCCATCCTCAATTCGGTAGGCGAGAAATGCAGCTGATCTGAACGTTGCCAACATCTGAAAGATTTCTTACAAAAACACCAGCTTTAGCTAGCTAAGCTGTCATTTGCTGCTGCATTGCTAGTCTGTTGAATGCGGCTGCAGGATTTACTACCGTTACTGGTTAGGAAGTCAGTAGTGTTGTATGCAATTATGACCAATATCTGTTCAGCCAAGACAATTGCCTCATATTGGGTTTTAAGCTGCTGTACTGCTCTAATTTGCTCTCTTTGCACTCAGTTTTTACTCTCCAGGCCTCATTCTGCATGGTTGGCCATGGATACATTTGAACGGGATACATTCTTTCGAACAGTTTGTTTTGCTTGAGGCCCTTTTCATATGCAAAATTTAGCCACCAAATGCGAGATCTTTATCTCAGGTAATCACGAGGAAACTATAAAGCCTGAATAGGAAACAGAATATTAAGGTTTCTCATCGTTCGCATTGTACTGTTTAGAACTATATCCTTATTAATTCACTTTAATAACTTGTTGCCCATTATTTGAAATCAAATCAAATCGTTCAAATTCACTTTAACAACTGTTGTGGGAATTTTCATTCTCCGTTCCTATGATGCAAACAAGTCATAGAAGGTTAGTCCAGTGGCATGCGAAGGCTTTCCATAAAGACAGTTTTTAATGTCAGGAAAAAAGGATCATTAAACATCTTTAGCAGATGGGAATAGTAGTTCATGAATCACACCAGTTCACAATAGTCATTTCAGCAAGTTTCGGTTCAGCAATTACTGGCACAAAAATGTGAGTGTCCAACTACGATTTTCTATTCAGAGGCCCTTTGCTGGAACAATAACAGAAGCACAACGAGCATGCCAGTTTCTGCTTCAACAGGCGCGTCCTAAACACGAATTCTCTAGAATCTGGCTTACTTAAGAGACGTATTGTGTCATTAAAACGCCAGGCGAGAACAAAGGCAATTTACAAAAAAGAAAAAAAAAAAAAAAAGACCTGAATCATGTGCATCGTAAGAATTTGCGTGATTGAAAGGGTAGAGAAGGGCAGAATTGTGGAAGCGCGTTACAAACCATTGAGGTTGCATGTAAACCCGAATGCTGTGTCACTACTTGGGTAAGGACCTACACTGGAACTCCTTTTCTTTTTATTTCCGTCGATAGCGCCAAAGGTACTGCAAAAAAAACATTTTTTATCGTTAGCACATTGCAGTAATCAGTGTACCCATACAGAGAATGAAAAAAGACTAAAATACCCTGAGGTATGATTATGGATAGAAAGGTGTCTAGGGCTATAATGGGATAATTGAAATTCGAGTTATTAATGAGACAAGTACCGCCACCAAAACCCTTAAATTATTAGGCCAAAACTAGAATGGATAAAATTCCTTACGTTATGAGATAGAGGTTCGTATTTACCAGAGTACTTTAATTCTTCTCTCCACAAAACTCTCTCATGTGGATGTTCTTATGGCAAAGTCTACTTTACATTCCTTCACAATTGTGAGATGGTCCTTCCTCTCTTATCTCGCGCACCTATCACCGTCCTATGGTTCATCCATTCCCCTACCCCGGCACCTTCCTCTCCTCCTCTACCGATGTGCCGCCTCCTGCCGTCGTCTCATGCCTCAACCACCACCGGCCGCCTGCTTCTTCCTCTCCATCTATGAGTTACCCCTCGCCATAGCTTTCTAGGCTTCATTGATCGGTGCCCCCTAAGAGCTCGAGCTTAAGTGGCGGTGGCAATCGGTGAGAGCTCGAGTCGGCGGGTAGAGCCCCCAATTATGCTTGAGAGGGCCAGCGTGAGTGCAACCCCCCTATCCACCCATAATCACCACTGGGTTTCGTGATAGTCCGTGGGAGGACAAGGTCAAAGGGCGAGTTCAATAGCAATGGTAGGGGGAGCTAGGCGGTTTGCGATCTGTTTCACCACCACCCTCACAGGTCACTTCCACTTCACATCCACCTTCTCCTCGTCCGATCTTCCCCCTTCGCCAATTATCATCGCGGTCGGCCACCAGGCTGCACTACTTGGAGCCATTGCTGTTGGGTAGTCCAAGGAATGCAGAGGGAAAAGAGAAGCAAGAGAAGGTGCAGGAAGAAGACCCGTGTCGTGCAGGTTAATCCATTTGTATTTTTACTGAATGAATAATGCCACATATTACACTACACATCGCGATGTAACTATCGTCAAAAACCACCAGAGAGGTACAAAATAAACCGATATTAATAATTAGAGAGGTTCATATACTTGGTTTGTTTATTGTTCTAAGTTGTATTGTTGAAGAGGAAAAAACGGGACTGACCCGTAGTTAAGAGACGTAACTGATACTTTTTCCTATTTTGAATACTCTAGAAGAATGCCACAATTACTCGGCAGTCATGGTTCAGGAGCCTAGGAACTTGGAAGCCTGGTTTGAAGTGGCAAAATGTCTCTCAAAAAAAAAAAGTGGGCAAGTCACCAGACACCGGCTAGCAAAATATTACGGTCCAAAATAGACTAAGGTGGGTCTGGTGTTGACCTATTTCTTGTTCGCCCCTAAGTACTTCCTCGTACGGGCTTTAATTGAATGCTGCTCGTTTGATTTAAAAGATTGTTAGGATAGGAATATGCAAGTGTTAAAGTATGCACTTGCAGTTGCAAGATATCGTTACGCAAGGCTCTATGCATGGCACTCCTTAGTAGGCTTTTTTTTTCAAAAAACAATCCGGCGGTTGACCCTCATAGTGAATACAGTCACCATTAAAAGTCTAATCATGGGGTTTTGAGGCTAGAATAAATAAAATTTCTTTCTTTTTTTTTTTCTTCATTTCTTCTCACTTCTGCTTATTTATTTTCGCTCCCACGCATTTTTTTAAAAAAATAAAGAAAATTGTTCCTAAAAAATCAGAATTAATTTATTTATTTTAAGTTTTTAGCTAATACTCCCTCATTGTATTTTAATGTAATACGCCGTGACTTTTTATATACTTGATCATTGTCTTATTTAAAAAAATGAGTTAAATTCATAAACGACAGGTTTTTGATAAGATTATCACGAAAACTATAGATTTCAAGAGCTATGTTCACAAAACTACAGATTTAATATTCCGTGTATCACAAACTACAGGTACTTTGTACAACCTATCGCAAAATACATATTTAAGCGAACTTGTTTCACAAAAAACTATTGATTAGTGTATTCGTTTATCACAGAATACACATTAGTCTTATCTATCATTAAAACTACAAATTTACATTTAGTGTCTCCATTATCACGAAACTACAGCGTTTTAACCAATTGCTGAAAATGTAGTTTGTTGATAATGCAAGACACTAAAACCTGTAGTTTTGTGTAAAAATGAAGTATAATTATAGTTTTGATGATGAAAACAATATCTTAAATATGTAGGTTTGTGATATATTGTGCAAGTACCTGTAGTTTTGTAATAAACGAAAGACAATTGAATCTGGGAAGTTTTGTGAAATAAGTTCTAAATATGGTTAGTTTTGTGATAGACGTGCGCAAGTACGTATTTTATGAAAATTACTCTAAAATTTATGCTTATTATTATTTATTATTATTATGACTTGATTTAATATCATCAAAATTATTTTAAGGATGACATTAAATATTTTTAAAATAAACAAATTGTCAAATATTGGATTAAAAAGTCAACGGTGTCCTATATTAAAAATAACTAGGAACATAATTAAATTAATCATCATATAGACTGATGAGGTGTATCGTTTTTTTTCTACCGAACGAATTAGATACGAACTCAGAGGCGTCAACACATCCTTAGAGACTGCTTTTCGGTGGAAAAGCCATACCATGATTACTTGACCGGGTTTGGAAATTGGACACAATTTTATGCGTCGTGCAACTTTGACTGAGTTAGTGAAGCATACACACGTAGCAACTAGCATTGCATGACGGATGGTGATGCGCACACTACAGTCGTTGGAAAATATTGTTAGCTTTGTGCTTCGGTCGTGCAATTAATACCCAGAAAAAATCGAAATATCCTCTAACTATCAGACTGTTATGAATTATTCTCTGAACCACAAAAAATATTTTTCACCCCTACCTATGCAAACCGAACAAATAACCTTCTTCCCAGCTTAATCCACAGTTACTTTGGTCCGACGTGGCAGTCAGTCAACAAACATTTTTTACAAAAAATCGGAAAGGACCAACCAGTCAGTTTCTCACCTCTCTATATCCTCTCATATTCTATCTCTTTCCCCAATTCGTCCCTCCGCTCTCCTCTCTCTCTCTTCTCCCTCCCTCACCTCCATCACTCACGGAGCCAGGGGAGTTTGAGACGCGGGCGGGGCGAAGCACGGCCAGCTGGGCGTACGAGGGGGGCCGAGGACGGCGACGGTTGGAGTGCAAGACAGCGCGACCAGAAAAATGATGCGCGGTTTGCGCGGACGGTGTGCTCATACCTCCATCCTCCACGCCGATCGGCGAGCTCCGCCTCCACACCGGCCACCCCGAGATCTCGCTCTGCCTCTGCTGCTAGCACCCGACGCGCTCCGCGTCTGCCTCTGACGCCGACCGCCCAAGAGCTGCTCCACCTCGCCTCCACCATCGCACCAGAGAATCGCATCCACCTCCGCCGTGCGTAAAATTACACTTTTCCATAATATACTTTTAAAATTTAGAGAAATTTCTAGTTGGTTAGTATTTTGTTTACCAAACTTTCATTTGACTACCCTGACTAAGTTATTTTCACATAAAGCGAGATAGTACCTCTTTTGCACTTTGGATCACCTCTCCATCTCTTTCTTTGCCACGTCCAGCTTTCACCAACACACCTGGAGCTTGATTGATGACGGCACCAGTGAGCCTCTCTTCTCCCACCAGTGAGCTCCTTCCTATCTCTTTCTCCCTCGGATACCCGAGTGTCTCAACCACCGATTGCCCGCTGTCAAAAGTGGGGCAGCAAGGTGGCAACAAGCTTCGCCGCAGTAGATGACGCCAAGGCAGGTCCATCGGTTTAAGACGACAGCAGAGTGGTACGGTGGTGGTTGGGAGCTAGAGGTGGAGAATAGAGAGCTGAAGAAAGAATGGCCACAATTAAAAGGGTAAACAACCTAGCTTTATGTGAAAATTTTGATGGGGGTAGTCAAAAGTAAACTTGGTAAAAAGAACCTACTCTACTACATTTACATCAACATTTAACGTTCTACAATTAAATGAAGGCTATATACTCTCTATGGTTATAATAACAGAATTTGACAGATTAAGACTACATCTAATAAAAAAAGTTGAATTTGACCACCAATAAAACTTCTCAATGCTTGTATTTTTGTTAAAGAAAGTTATATGCATAGTTAACCTTAAAATGTCATGATCTTATTAAGTTATTAACTTGTCCTTGATACCAAATTTAATGGCTAAAGTTTTCATACTTTGATCGATACCGGATTGATGACTGAGACAGATGCAATAGAGACATTTGAAGATGACATTTGATAAGGGAGGCAATATTAGGATTCAGAGCAGATGGCAATTTTAATGTACGGATTATTAATACAGTACTGATTTCATTATTTTGATTAAACACGCGAGTGTAAGGCCCCTTTGATTGGAGGAAAAATATATGAATTTTGTAGATTAATCTTATTAGGATTTTTTTTCCTATATGAACCTTGAACAATGATTGAAAACTATTGAATCCTATGGAATTCCTAAGGAAAGTTCAATCCATTAAAGTTTTAGAGGATTTTACATGAGTCAACTTCAGGATTTTATGACTAGCTCTCTCTCGCATTCCATATTTTCTTGCGGTTTAATCAAACGATTTTCTGTATTTTTCTCGTTTTACCAGTTCCTCTATTTTGTAATAATTCTATAAAATCCTATATTTTCTTATTCCTTCATTTCTCATCTTTATTCCCGAGGAAAGCCCTGTGTGCACACATGTTCAGTCTTCGTGTTTTGTGGTGGCCCAAATAGTCTTGGAAAAAAGGCAGTTACCACCGCAAAGAATAACCATTCACGTGGAGGTTCTAATTGTGGGTTGGAGTACTTGTAGGCCAAATTCTTGCTGATGCCTTACGGTTGGAACCTACTTAAATCATACTGTAGCAAAGTTAATGGGAACGAGAGTGCAGCGTGCAACTGGACTGAATTAAAGGTAACACGCATACTTCAGAAGTTAGGTAACTGGTGGCACAAGCACGATAGCGGTGTCCAAGTGATTAAGAAAAAGGATGTGCAACAGTGAAAAAAATGATATGAAATAATAAGAGGATGGAAGCCCAAATAAGAATGCTAAAACTAGGATATGTCGACAGGGGAATGGGTGAAGAAGAAGTGGAAAAAAGCAAAGGAAAGAAATTAGAAGTGGAAACGAAGGGAGGACGGAGCACGCCGATGGGAAGGGGGGGTACGCATACTGTACGAAGAAAAATATGCTACCTCCTGGTGTGCAACGGACATCGGGGAGGTATGAAAAAGAAAAAATGTAGGACCAGGGAACGATGGACGCGAGACTCCGTAGCAGGAATACATGGGAAAACTAGTGGTAATGGGTGTGCAGGGCATGACAGCCATGCCCGACTGAAAGCCAAGGGACGGGTGGACCCCCCAACGTGTGAGAGGGAGAGCGCGCGGTTGGAATGAATGCAGCCGTGACCATCACGGAGAACAGGTGAGGGTGGAACAGGGTAGGGAGAGAAAAAGGACAGTTGAGAACCCGGGGGGGAGGGGAGGGCCGTCGATGGGTGCAGCCGGGGAGTGCCCTAGGGTGGGATTGCAGGGTGTGGAGGGGATGAAGAGGCAAAGAGGAGCATGCGGGAGGCTGGTACGTGAAAAAAAAATCACAATAACTGAGGCATGACAAAAAGGGGACCAAGTGGAAAAAGTGGGGACAAACAGGCGGACAGAAGGGACACAACTAAAAGGCACAGGAGCAAGCAGTACAATGCCGCAGACAAACGAAGCACGAGACGTAAAGGCATCGAGCACAATATACGGAGGGGCCACAGAGCAACCGGGAACTAGAGACAGAGCGCAGAGAGGAACGGGGGGGGAGGGAAACGCGCGAGGGAGAGGACGTGCTCTGTAGAGAGAACGCGGAGCGGATGGCACCCGGAGCGGTGGGGGCGCCGCCGGACGAGGTGAGGGGACGGCGGAAAGGCCGCAAACCACAAAGGCCACAGAAAAGACATTGGGGGAGTAGAAGGCACCCCTGCACGGGGAAAGCCCAAGGCAACCTACCAACGGTGCGCTGCTGCCGCCAAATCCGTCCCAAGGAGCCACACACGCACTGGACAGGCGAACCCAGGAAAACAATGGCAAAAAAGAAAAGGAAAAAGAGGCAAAAGGCAAAAGCGACACACGACCACGCGAGCGGGCACCCGCCGGCGGTGGAGACCCCGCAGGGGCCGGCGGTGGCCCTCCCGCCGGGAACCGCGTGCCGCGCACAACAGCAGACCCACCGCACCAGCAGCAGCCACCACGCCCGCGGGGGGCCAGGCGGCGCGCCGCCTACCCTCCACCGCCCGCCGCAAGCGCACGCACGGCACCCACGCGCGTCTCGCGACGCCGCGGCCGCCCCGCCGCGCGCGCGCGCGCCCGCCCGCGCCGCGGGCACGCCGGCGGGAACAAAGCCACGCGTGTCGAAGTCAGAGCCACGGTACGGTTGACGGAGAGTGGGCAGCCGCGAGCCACACGAACAGACGAACAGTGAACCGGAGGGATGGGCCAAACAGCAACGGAACCAAGGGTCACGGTGCGCACGGGGGCTGCAGGTCGGCAGAGGCACGGAGCACGGACGCAGATAGGTACCCGCGAGGAGAACGAGCTAAGGCGGACGGGGCCCACGGCGCCGGCGGCTTCCCGCGATCAGGCAGGCCCGATCCACGGCCGAGGGGTACAAAGTAAGGGCAAGATGCCACCAAAACCGGCAGCGTGGAGCTGTGTACATAAAACGGGGACCGACCAAACGGGGCACAGTGAGACGGCGTACAGAGGCAAAAAGAAAGGGAAAACGGCAAACCCGAAAAGGGGAAACAGAGGGCGAGCAAAAAGGAGAGAGGCAAGCCGGGGAAAGGAGGGAGGGCGCCGCAGGGCGGAGATGACTGGGAGAGAGAAGGAGAGGGCCGGGGCAGGGAAAAGATAGCGGATGGAAGGAGGAGAGGGGCGGTGGAAAAAGGGAGAATGGGAAGGCCCGAGGGGAGAAGGGAGAAGAAGGGACGGGAGAGGACAGAAGAAAGGGCCGTCCGAGGGGGAGGAGACATGGGACGGGCGGATAGGGGTGGAGAGTGGTGTGAGGGAAATACAGAAAGCATCATAGGAGTGTAGTGTAGGAGAAATTGCGATGCGAGAGGACGGAATGGAATGCGACAAAAATCGGTGAAGACTATGAGCAAAGAGAAGGGCAAAAGAACGAATCAGAGAAAAAGAGAGGTACGGAAGACGGTAGAGACGCGTGGAAAACAGCCACGAGCGAGCCACCGCGGGGTCGCAAGGGAACACACAGCCACCAGGAGAGCGTGCAGGAGGAGCACCGGGACAGAGGCATGCAGGGACAAACGAGAGACGAGACGCGCCACCTCGGTCGCGACAACCCAACGCCGAGGTCGCGGCGCCAGCACAGCGCCGCGCACGCGCCGGTCCCCCCGGCGCGTGTCAGCGACACGAAGCCTGGAGGACAGATGCCGCCCAGGAACGCCGGGGCGTAAGCCTCACACCCGAAGTCGGCGTCGGCGAGCGACAGCCCAGCCAGCGTTGATGGCGCGAGAGGTGCGCCCGCGAGAGCCGCGGAAGCGGGAGCATAGGCGTCCACGCCGCTCTCAGGGTTAGTTCCAGCGGAGACCGACCCGCGCGTAGTCGTCGCCCTGGCTCGCACCGCCGCGCGCCCGCGCGCCCGGGCCCCCCACGTCGGGACACCACCCCGCCCGACGTCGGCCGACGGCGACGTGCGGAGTCACGCGGTTGCGAAGACCCCGGCGCAAGCGCGGCACAGCGACGGCCGCATTCGAGCAGGGAGGAGAGCTCGGCGCCGACTCCGGCGGCATCGACGCGCGCCGCACGCGCACGTGCAACACCAGCGGCCACTACGCGCGGAACGGTGACGCCCCGCACGCCGCGCTCAGCGCGCCCCGCTGCGTTCGTCAGCGTGATGATGGCGCTCGGCGGTGACGTGACGCCGGCGGCGTGCGCCGGCGCCGGCGCCGGCCGGCTGACTCCGGGGGCCGTACCAAGCACCGCCGGCAGGCCGGCCGCGCGCAGAGCGCTTGTGTCGAACACGGCGCACGCGGGCCGCCCGGCGGGCGCGCCGCAGCAGTGCGCGCCACGGCCGCGAGGGGCTGCGCCGCGGCACCACGAGGGCAGCCCAGCCGAAGCACACGCCCGCACCCAGGGCTGCCGGCACCGCGCAGCGGCACGGGGGGGCGGCGGCGGCGGCGGGGGCCGACAGCGCAGCGCGGCCACGGCACGAACGCGGCGAGGGCGCGCGCGGAGGGGCCGGACGCCCGGACAACACCGCCCCGCGGCCGGGGCAGGCGGCGACCGCGCCGCGCCGCCCCGGCACCCGACGCCGGCACGCCACCAGCCTGGCACCGCCCTCACGGCCGCGCGAAAACGCCCCGCCGCCTGCGCCAAGACACCGCGCCACCCCCCCGCGACAAACACACGGCCCCCCCCCCCCGACCACCCCACGGCAACACCCCCCCACCACAAAGCCCCACGCCCCACCACGACCCCCCCACCGCGCCAGAAAAAACGCACACATGAAAGCCCACAAAGCAGGAATACCCACAATCAAAAAAAAGAGTCAAACACGCACAAACACCAACAACAGGCACACACACACAAACAACTAAAAAACAACCCGCTCACAACTAACAGAAAAAAAAAAAAAAATAAATAAAAAACGCAAAATACACCGTAACGCAAACTCAGCCAAAAAAAATCCCCCCACAAAAAAAAGAAAACAACAAACAACAAAAACGAAGACTCATGAAAACAAAGAAAAAAAAACAACAAAACAACAACGAAAACAAAACTAAACAAAAAAAATAAAAAAAAACACAAAACAACAACAAACACATCAAAAGCACCAAAACAAACCACAACACGAAAACCACTCCAAACTAAACACAACAGACAAAAACAGGTACCCTGCGCCAAACAGCACACACATCAAGAAGGAGAGTCTAAAAACAACAGCGGGAACCGAAAACAAACACAACAGATTCCAAACCGCACTACAAACAAACAAAACCAACATCGCACTCACAAACAAAAAAACAAAACCATACCAAGAAAAAAAAACCTAAACGCCAAAAAAAAACAAGGACAAAAAAAAAAACCAAACACAACCACAAAACACAATAAGACCACACGAAACCCACAAAAACCACCCGAAGAACCCCCCCCCCCCAAACCACACGAACCATAAACATTCTACACCAGCAAAATAACAAAAAAGACACGGAACAAAACAAACCCCAACAACCCACCACAAACCAGCAACACAAACCCAAACACAAAACCAAACAAAAATAAGAGCAACTGACACATACCGCCCGCTGCCGCCGGACCTGAAGCGGTCGTCGCCGGGGGCTCAACACAAGCCGGCGACTCCGCTAAGTGAAGAGCCATCGGAGGTGCGTCGCCGTTGTGCTGATCGTGGGTTGTTGTAAGAATTTGATTTGC
>CM020183.1:7021681-7045438 GCA_009805545.1 Oryza longistaminata
CGGGCTCGCGGCGGCGGCGCAGACCGCGGTCCGTGCGTCACCAGATCACTCGCCACCGGCTGGAGGCGCGAGTTGTTCGTCACCGCTATGGGTCCAGGGACTACTAACGCGGCTAGAGACGACCTGAAATGAACGAGTTCGTAGCACGTGCGACGAGATGCGCGACTGGTTCGTGCCCCGCGACGCCGCCGACTCCGCAGTGCGCGCGCTGGCTGGTGCAGTGTCACGCACCTGCGTGCGGCGGCGTTCGTGCTCGGCATGGCGCTGCACCACTCGGTGGTGGACG
Organism: Oryza longistaminata; assembly: GCA_009805545.1. Classification (NCBI taxonomy): domain Eukaryota; kingdom Viridiplantae; phylum Streptophyta; class Magnoliopsida; order Poales; family Poaceae; genus Oryza; species Oryza longistaminata. The sequence continues at coordinate 7,021,968 of CM020183.1, forward strand.
CCGAGGAGCGCGGCGCACTTCGCGGAGACGTGGGCGAGATTCGTGCGCGGCTGGCGCCCGCCGGGGACAGCGCCGCGTGCGCCGTGCTTCGACACAAGCTCTCGCCGCGCGGCCGGCGCGCGCAAAGCGAGGTGCTTGTACGACCACCCCGGAGTACAAGCCGAGCCGGCGCCGGCGCCGCGCACGCCGCACGGCGTCCACGTCACCGCGAGCGCCATCATCACGCTGACGAAGGCAAGCAGGTGGCGCGCTGAAGGCGCGGCGTGCGCGGGGCGTCACGCTTCCGCGCGGTTGGTGGCGCTGGTGTGGCAGTGCGCGTGCGGCGCCGTCGCTGCCGCCGGAGTCGGAGGCGAGGCTCATACTCCATTGAATCGATATTTGCGGCAGCGTTGCCTCTTTTTCTTTTTCTTTTTTGAATTGGTATCTATCATGGGTTCGTCCTGGTCAAAGTTAAGCGTGTGTGGCTTCATTTGGGAAGAGGATTTGGGAGGAAGCACGAGCAAGGTGGTAGGTTTGCTCTTGGGCTTATCGTTCAAAGTGCAAGGTGGCATTCTGATTCAAAAGAAGATGTCTTTTCTGTGGCTCTGTGTGGTTGTGCAAGGCCCTTCTTCCAGCCGTACCACCTCATCATCGTCCAGGACGGCGACCCCAAGAAAACGATCCGGGTGACTACTTCGATGAAGAAGTTTATCTCCAAGAAGAAGTACATCTACACCATCGACGAGTTCTTCCCCTTCCACCCCTCGATTAACTTCACCTCAGTGAGATCTGTCTCTGTTAAGGTTTGATCTGTGGACACTAAGTAATATTTGTGCTCGATGACTTATACGTATCGTGACTTATTTGTATAGGACACTTTGTAATGCTTGCTATATATGTGACTTGTGCTAGTTGTGTCAAAATTCGGTCGAAATGTTGTCAAAATTTTATTCAAATTTTGGTCAAATTTTGTAATTGCCTAGTATTTGTGATTTTTTTTAAAGTACAAAAACATCACAAGAAATGCTTATATTTGAATTATTTATAACAATCACACAAGCTGAAATCACAAAATAGGGGCAAAATCACACAAGGCTAAAAAAAATAGAGGCCAAAATACAATAACCACCAAGGGTATAAATGTCCTTTTCTCTACAACTAACACTGTTAAAACTAACTGTTAGAAGTGATGGTACACGGCTGATTCAAATTCAAAAGGTGAGGATAAAAATGCAAACCCTAAAAAGTGGGAGTAAAATCGTAATTGGCTTTCAAAGTAAGGGCATGGATGTAATTGCCCCTTGAACAAATTACCATAGTTCACATGTATCTCATTTTTGATAGGAGTCTCGCTGTAACTATAGTTTCACTGTAACTACAAATTTTATTTTTAATACTAAAAAGATGTAAACTGTATGACCAAAACAGGGAGGTAAGAATATTTTTCTTAGTAATGTACTGCTGTACATCACCAATTCACCATCGGGCGTGCTACGTCCTACCTTCGTTTCATATATTATAATTTACTTTGACTTTTTTAAAATATCTTCTTAAAAAATTAACCGCGCTGGCGCTGTCGCTGGAGCCGGAGAGCATGCCGGAGTTCAGGAAGGTGTTCGCCGACGAGGTGGCGCGTCTCGGTCTATAGTTTGTACATGCATGCATATGTCCAAAGTTGATACTACTGCACGCTATCCTGTGTGGCTGTGTGTTTTTTAAACTTTGTAGAAAAAGAATAGGTGCTCGATCGATGGCTGTTTTCCAAGCGAGTATAATACAGTATTACAGTAACTCTATTTTATATATGACGTCGTTTACTTTTTGAAATATATTTATGTTTGATCATTATGTTATTCAAAAGATTTTGTCAGCATGTAAAAATATAAGTCATGCCTAGAATACATTTAATAATAAAATAAATAAAAATATGATGATTTATGTATTTTAAAATAAAACAAATGATCACACACATATAACACAGTAAACAATGTCGTACAATACAAATAGGAGGAAACATTTATATTACTGTAAATTACTACAGTACGTCATATATATATCTCAAAATTCTCAAATAACAAGGGGATATCCTAATTACTCCTATTTTTAACACAGTACAAATATAACAACATATATACACATACACGCTTATTATTTTACATGAACACACAAGGCAAACCTATTCCTTCTCTATAAGTACATCTCCGAAGATTGGGTCGACATACAACTTAATATTCAACAAAGGGATAATTGCATCTATGCCCCTACTTTGAAAGCCAATTGTTGTTTTACCCCCACTTTTTAGGGTTTGCAGTTTTACCCCTATTTTTTGAATCTGAACCAGCCGTCTACTCTCAATTGTGACAGCCGTTTGGTAGGTCCCACGTTTTATGTTAAAGAAATACAAAAGAAAATAAAGAAGAGGTTTTAGGGTATGGATAAATATGCAATTACCTTTGTACCCCTAGGGAGTGGATAGGGCCTAACTGATAGAGGGAGAAACGCTAGCGCCGACGGCGTGGAACCGGCTCCTTGACTTAGCTCGTTCTAAGTCAGAGGTGTACAGTAATCTGCGTCACGTGCTACAGTGCCTCTGACGTAACACTGCAGCAACAGTGCGAAACAGTGAAAAATATGGTTTAGAGTTGCTGTTTGGAAAATACTATTCACGGTACTGTATCGATCTGTTCGTTGTGGATCGGACGGCTGAAAATCCCCCCGTCAGAGTACCGTGTGCTTCTGACTTAGAACGAGCTGGATCTTGTTCCCGACGGCGTGCCCGCGGCGCGGAGGCTGCGGCGAGGGAGGGAGCGCGCGGAGGCGGCGGCGGCGGCAGCGAGGTGAGTTCGTCGGTGAAGAGAAAGTGGGGGTGAAGTGAAGTGCGATTTGAGGAGGGAGCGGGTGGAGGCTGTTGAGAGGCGAGCCGCAATGGCCACCACGCGCGGCGGTGGTGGCTGCTGCTGGTGGCGGTGGTCTGCCTGTTGGCGCGGCAGCGAGGTCTCCGGAGGGGAGGGCACACCGCACGGCACCTGAAGGGGCTCAACAAGCCGGCGGTGAAGAGCATCGAGGTGCGTCGTGTGTGAAGATTTTGAATTTGCCTCTTTTTCTTTTTCTTTTTTGAATTGGTATCTATCATGGGTTTCGTCCTGGTCAAAGTTAAGCGTGTGTGGCTTCATTTGGGAAGAGGATTTGGGAGAAGCACGAGCAAGGTGGTAGGTTTGCTCTTGGCTTATCGTTCAAAGTGCAAGGTGGCATTCTGATTCAAAAAGAAGATGTCTTTTTCTGTGGCTCTTTGTGGTTGTGCAAGGCCCTTCTTCCAGCCGTACCACCTCATCATCGTCCCGGACGGCGACCCCAAGAAAACGATCCGGGTGGACTATTTCGATGAAGAAGTTTATCTCCAAGAAGAAGTAATCTACACCATCGACGAGTTCTTCCCCTTCCACCCCCTCGATAACTTCACCTCAGTGAGATCTGTCTCTGTTAAGCGTTTGATCTGTGGACACTAGTAATATTTGTGCTCGATGACTTATACGTATCGTGACTTATTTGTATAGGACACTTTGTAATGCTTGCTATATATGTGACTTGTGTTAGTTGTGTCAAAATTCTGTCGAATATGTGTTCAAAATTTTATTCAAATTTTGGTTCAAATTTTGTAATTGCCTAGTATTTGTGATTTTTTTTTAAAGTACAAAAACATCACAAGAAATGCTCATATTTGAATTATTTATACAATCACACAACTGAAATCACAAAATAGGGGCAAAATCACACAAGGCTGAAAAAAAATAGAGGCCAAAATACAATAACCACCAAGGGTATAAATGTCTTTTCTCTCACTTAACACTGTTAAAACTAACTGTTAGAAGTGATGTACACGGCTGATTCAAATTCAAAAGATGAGGATAAAAATGCAAACTCTAAAAAGTGGTGGTAAAACCGTAATTGGCTTTCAAAGTAAGGGATGGATGTAATTGCCCTTGAACAAATTACCATAGTTCACATGTATCTCATTTTTGATAGGAGTCTCGCTGTAACTATAGTTTCACTGTAACTACAAATTTATTTTTTAATACTAAAAAGATGTAAACTGTATGACCAAAACAGGGAGGTAAGAATATTTTTCTTAGTAATGTACTGCTGTACATCACCAATTCACCATCGGCGTGCTACGTCCTACCTTCGTTTCATATATTATAATTTACTTTGACTTTTTAAAATATCTTCTTAAAAAATTAACAAATATATAGAAAAATATAATAATATTTATAGCATTAAATTAATTTTCTTAAATCCAATATTAAATATATTTAATATTTTTTATGTTGAAATATTACTATATTTTCTTATAAATTTGGACAAAGCTAAATAAGTATGATTTGTGAAAAAGTTAAAATAACTTATGAGGTATGCGTGTTTAATTTTTACTTCAGTCAAAAGTTGCACGATGCAAATCTCTGTCCAATTAAATTTGCTAGTAGTGAATTTAAAGTAGGTTCCACCGGATAGGCAATCTAGCAGAATTGGCTAAAGTACTCCACAAACCCCCACAATTTAGACCTCCACGGTTGATGGTATTCGTTCATGATGAGTGGTCAAACTGCCCTTTTTTTCCAGACTTATTGCGGCCACCACAACACACGAAGCACTGACATGTAGTGCACACAAGGGCTCCTCTGAATAAAAGGATTGAGAAAATGAAGGAATATGTAAAATATAGGATTTTGATAGAAATTTTATTACAAAATAGAGGACTGTAAAACGTAGAAAAAATATAGGAATAATCGTTTGATTAAATCGCAAGAAAAATATAGGAATGAGATGAGAGAGATAGACTCGATAGAAACTCATGAAGTTGGACCTCATGTTAAAAATCCTCTAAAACTTTATGGATTGAGACTTTCCTTAGGAATTTCATAGGATTCAATAGTTTTCAATCATTTGTTTCAAAGGGTCATATAGGAAAAAAAAATCCTATAGGATCATAATCTTACAAAATTCCTATATTTTTCCTCCAAATCAAAGGGGGCCTTAACACTCGCGTGTTTAAACAAATAATGAAATCATGTACTTATTAAAAATCCGTACATAAAACTTGAATCATGCTCTGAATCTAACTATTTGCCTCCCTTACCAAATGTCACTCTTCAAATGTCTCTATTGCATCTGTCTTTACAGTCACAATATTCGGTAGTCGATCAAAGTTATGAAACTTTAGCCATTAATTTTAGGTATCAGGACAAGTTAATAAACTCTAATAAGATCATGATAACTTTTAAGGCTAATCTATGCATATAACTTTTCTTTTATAAAATACTAAGCATTTGAGAAGTTTTATTGGTGGTCAAAATTCAACTTTTTTTATTAGATGTAGTCTTAACTGTCAAATACTGTATTTATAACCAATGAGAGTATCATAGCTTCAATTTAATTGTAGAAACTGTTAATTTTAGAGTAAATTGTAGTTTAGAGTAGGTTCTTTTTACCAAAGTTTCACTTTTGGACTACCCCCAATTCAAAATTTTCACATAAAGCTAGGTATGTTTACCTCTTTTACATTGTGGGCCACTCTTTCTTCAGCTCTCTCTTCTCCACCTCTAGCTCCCACCACCACCTACATCTCTGGCTGTCGTCTTAAACCGATGGACTGCCCTTGCGTCATTCTAACCTGGCGGCGAAGCTTGTTGCCACCTTGCTGCCCCTACTTTTTGATCCAGCGGCATCGGTGGTTGAGACACTAGGGTATCCGAGGGAGAAAGAGATAGGGAAGGAGCTCACTGGTGTGGGAGAAGAGAGGCTCACCGGTGCCTCATCAATCAAGCTCCAGGTGGTGATTGGTGAGAGCTGGACGTGGCAAAGAAAGAGATGGAGAGGGTGATCCAAAGTGCAAAAGAGGTAAACGTATCTCAGCTTTATGTGAAAACTTTAGGTTAGGGGTAGTCCAAAATGAAAGTTTGGTAAAAAAAAATACTAACCCAAACTAGAATTTACTCTAAATTTTAAAATATATTATGGAAAAAGTGTAATTTACCTAACGGCGGAGGTGGAGCGACCTCTGGTGCCGATGGTGGAGGCGGAGGTGGAGCAAGCTTGGGCGGTCGGCGTCAGAGGCAGACGCGGAGCGAGCTCGGGTGGCTAGCAGCAGAGGCAGAGCGATCTCGGGTGGCCGGTGGTGGAGGCGGCGAGCTCGGGCGATCGACGGTGGAGGAGGAGGTAGAGCACACCGTCCGCGCCAACCGCCGCATCATTTTTCTGGATCCGCGCTGTCTGCACTCCAGCCCGTCGCCGTCCTCGGCCCCCCTCTACCGCCCCCAGCTGGCCGGCTTCGCCCCCGCCTCCGCCGTTCTCAACTCACTGCTGCCGGTGAGTGATGGAGGTGAGGGGAGGGAGAAGAGAGAGAGAGAGAGAGAGCGGAGGGACGAATTGGGGAAAGAGATAGAATAGAGAGAGATATAGAGAGGGTGAGAAACTGACTGGTTGGGTCTTCTGATTTTTGTAAAAAATGTTTGTTGACTGGACTGCCACGTAGGACCAAAATAACTGTGGATTAAGCCGGGAGAGAGAGGTTATTTGTTCGGTTTGAATAGGTAGGGGTGAAAAATATCTGGTTTTGTGGTTCAGAGAAATAATTCATACAGTCTGATAGTTTAGAGGATAGTTCGTACTTTTTTCTGGGTATTATTGCACGACCGAAGCACAAAGCTAACAATATTTTCCAACGACTGTACGTGTGCGCATCACCATCCGTCATGCATGCTAGTTGCTACGTGTGTATGCTTCACTAACTTCAGTCAAAAGTTGCACGACGCAAAATCTGTGTCCAATTTCCACCCGTCAAGTAATCATGGGTATGCTTTTTCAACCGGAAAAGCAGTCTCTAAGGATGTGTTGAACGCCTCTGAGTTCGTAACTAATTCGTTCGGTAGAAAAAAACGATACACCTCATCAGCTAATGATGATTAATTAATTATTCCCTCAGTATTTTAATGTATGACACCGTTGACTTTTTATCAACATTTGACCATTTGTTTTATTTAAAAATATTTATGTCATCCTTAAAAAAATGTTTGATGATAATTAAATCAAGTCATAATAAAATAAATTATAATTACATAAATTTTAAGAGTAAATTTCATAAAACTACGTATACTTTACACGATCTATCACAAAACTACATATTTAAGAACTTATTTCATAAAACTACAGATTCAATGTCTTCGTTTATCACAAAACTACAGGTACTTTGCACAATATATCACAAACCTACAGATTTAAGATATTGTTTCACAAAACTATAGATTTAATATCTTCATTTATCACAAAACTCCAGGTGTTAGTGTCTTCATTATCACAAACTACATGTTTCAGCATTGTTAAAACCTGTAGTTTCGTGATAATGGAGACACTAATTAAATTTGTAGTTTTATGATAAATGAAGACACTAAATGTGTAGTTCTGTGATAAACGAATACACTAAATCTATAATTTTGTGAAACAAGTTCTTAAATATGTAGTTTTGTGATAGGTTGTACAAAGTACCTGTAGTTTTGTGATAAACGGACATACTAAATCTGTAGTTTTATGAAACAAGCTCTTAAATCTATAGTTTTGTGATAAATTATGCAAAATACCTGTAGTTTTGTGAAATTTACTCATTTTTTAAATAAGACGAATGATCAAAAGTATATAAAAAGTCAACGGCGTTATACATTAAAATACAATAGGGAGTATTAGCTAAAAACTTTTAAAATAAATAAATTATTCTGATTTTTTAGGAACAATTTTCTTTATTTTTTTTAAAAAAAGCGTGGACGCGAAAAATAAATAAGCAGAAGTTGAGAAAGAAATTGTATAACCTAGCCTCAAACCCCATGATTTAAGACTTTTATGGTTGACTGTATTCACTATGAGTGGTCAACCGCCGGATTGTTTTTTGAAAAAAAAAAAGCCTACTAGGAGTGCCATGCATAGACTTGCGTACATATCTGCAACTGCAAGTGCATACTTAAACACTTGCATATTCTATCCTAACAATCTTTTTAATCAAACGAGCAAGCATTCAAATTTAAACCCGACAGAGGAAGTACTTAGGGGCGAACCAAGAAATGGGTCAACACCAGACCACCTTAGTCTATTTTTGGACCGAATATTTTGCTAGCCGGTGTCTGGTGACATTTTGCCCACTTTTTTTTTTTTTGAGAAGACATTTTGCCCACTTCAACCAGGCTTCCTAAGTTCCTAGGCTCCTGACCATGGACTGGCCGAGTATTTGGTCCATTTCTAGGAGTATGCAAAACATAGAAAAAGTATCCAGATTACGTCTCTTAACTACGGGTCAGTCCGTGATTTTCCTCCTTAAACAATAAAACTTAAACAATAAAACCAAATCAAGTATATGACCTCTCTTAATTATTAATATCGGTTTATTTTACCTCTCTAGATGGTTTTGACGATAGTTACATCCGATGTGATGTATATGTGGCATTACATTCAGTAAAAATACAAATGGAATTAACCTGCACGACAACGGGTCTTCTTCCTCCACCTTCTCTTGCTCCTCTTTTCCCTCTCATTCCTGTGGACTACACCAACAGCATGGCTCCAAGTAGGTGGCAGCCTGGTGGCCGACCGCATGATAATGGCGAAGGGGGATAGATCGACGAGGAGAAGGTGGATGTGAAAGCGGGAAGGATGACCTGGAGGTGGTGGTGAAAACAGATCGCACCGCCTAGCTCCCCTACCATTGCTATTGAACTCCCTTTGTCCTTGTCCTCCCCACGGACTATCACGAAACCCAGGTGGTGATTATGGTGGATATGGGGGTTGCACCTCACGCTGGCCCTCCTCGAAGCATATTGGGAGGCTCTACACCGCCACTCGAGCTCTGCACCGATTGCCGCCGCCACTTAAGCTCGAGCTCTAGGAGGCCACCGATCATGAAGCCTAGAAAGCTATGGCGAGGGGTAACCAATAGATGGAGAGGAAGGAAGCAGGGAGGCCGGTGGTGGTGAGGCATGAGAAGACGGGCAAGGAGGGAGGCACATCGGTAGAGGAGGAGAGGAAGGTGCGGGGTAGGGGGAACGGATGAAACCATAGGAACGGTGATAGGGGCAGCGAGATAAGAGCGGAAGGACCATCTCAACAAATAGTGAAGGAATGTAAAGTAGACTTTTGCCATAAGACAGCCACATGAGAGAGTTTGTGGGAGAGAAAGAATTGAAGTACTCCTGGTAAAATACGACCTCTATCTCATAACGTAAGGAATTTATCCATTCTAGTTTTGGCCTAAAATTTTAAGGGGTTTTGGTGCGGTACTTGTCTCATTAATTAACTCGAATTCAAATTTATTCCCATTATAGCCCTAGACCACCTTTCTATCCATAATCATACCTCAAGGGTATTTTAGTCTTTTTTTCATCCTTAATCTCTTACTAAAAAGGGTAAAAGTAGAAGGGGGATTATAAGGTCCATATTGCAACATACTAGGAAGATGAGTCACTATCACAAAACTTTTGGTAGGGCTAGCACTCATACTAAACATTATTAAAAAAGCACCACTACAAATAAGCACGTGGAGATCGCATCAACACTAGCTAGCTTAGCAAGTTCAATTCAAATATTGTGATTAATTATGCCATGCCTGCTTGAATATACACTACACCCTTCACTTTCATACGTGAATCCGGAAACTCCAGATTTATGTATATCTTATATGTATACGCACGGTAACATTCTACATGTACGTACATATATACGTACAGTACGTACATGCATACACATTATTACAGACTTACATCAAGCTCGATCGTACACGTATACGAAATGCCAACGTACGTAACGTTTACGTGGACACCATGCATGCAACCGCAGGGAGCGTCGTGTACTCGTGTCATGCCAATCGCGCCACCTCGTCGGCGAACACCTTCCTGAACTCCGGCATGCTCTCCGGCTCCAGCGACAGCGCCAGCGCGACGGCGCCGTCCTTCCCCGGCGCGTTCATCACGTACACGAACCCGCTGTAGTACATGATCGCCGGACCCATGAACGCCGGCGAGCCCCACCCGAAGTCGGCGTCGGCGAGCGACATGCCCAGCCAGCTGATGGCGCGGAGGTCCGCCCGCGAGACGCCGCTCCTCGGCAGGTTCATGGCGTCCACGCCCTCCAGGTAGTCCACCACCGACCGCGCGTAGTCCTCGCCCTGGCTCGTCCACCGGCGCGGCCCGCAGCGCCCGGTGCCCACGGGGTCTGGACACACCTCCCCGACCGTCGCCGACGTCGACTGCGGATCACCCGCGTTGCCGAAGTACCCCGCGGCAGCGGCGGCGACAGGCGCTGCGCGCATGTCGATCATGGAGTAGAGCCTCGTCTCACGCCTCCGGCGGCAGCGCGCGCGCGGGCACGCGCACTGCCACACCAGCGCCACCACCGCGCGGAATCGTGGACGCCCCCGCGCACGCCGCCTCAGCGCGCCCACCTGCTGCTTCGTCAGCGTGATGATGGCGCTCGCGTACGTGGACGCCGGTGGCGGCGGCGCCGGCGCCGGCGCGGCTCGGCTTGTACTCCGGGTGGTCGTACAGCACGCGCGCGCGCCGGCCGCGCGGCGAGCAGCTTGTGGTCGAAGCACGCGGCCGGGCGCGTCCCGGCGGGCGCCGCCGCGCACGATGCTCGCCCACGTCTCCGCGAAGTGCGCCGCGCTCCCGCGTCCACCCGAGTGGTGCAGCGCCATGCCGAGCACGACGCCGCCGCACCGCAGGTGCGGACCTGCACCAGCAGCAGCGCGCACGGCGGGTTCGGCGGCGGCGCGGGGCACGAACAGGTCGCGCATCTCGTCGCACGGCACGAACTCGCATCAGGTCGTCCAGCGCGTAGTGCCCGGACCTCGCCGTGCGAACACCGCGCCTCGCCGGTGCAGTCGATCGGACGCGCCGTCTTCGCGCGGCCGGCGAGCCCGAGCGCCGGCGACCGGGTAGAACGCCACGAGCGCCCTGGCGAGGCTGTCCCTCATGGCGTCGGCCGCGAAGAACCCCGGCTCGCCGTTGTGCCGGTAGAAGAACACCGTCGGCGTGTAGCCGCGGCGCGCGGCGAGGTCGAGGTTGGACAGCCAGACGGCGCCCGCCGGCGTCTCGCCGGCGGGGACGACCACCTCCGACGTCAGCACGTCCACCGTCGCCATGGCTTCTTCACGAGCTAGCTACTGATCAGTGGTGAGATGGTAGTGCAGGTTTCTGCGTGTGTTTCGTTCGCTTAAATAGAGGCGAACTTCGTGGTTGGTGGAGCTGACAGTTTCCAATTCCAAATGAGTTTTTGGCACTGAAGAATTGATGAGTTCTATTTTTTCGATCGACTAACTATTTAAGTACCCGGCTAATGATTAAGAGAGTGAATTTAATTTAAACTATGGAGGGGACGTCCCCTGGTTATTCGTACGTCATAAAATAAATTAAAAAATTTTGAAAAAAATTATTAACATGTGATATATCACTTCACAAACATGCAAATTAAAATTCAACTTCTACAAGTCACAACGAAAAAACAAATTAAAATACAACTAGTTTACGTGTATTCACAGTCAATTTTTTTCGTTGCAAAATGTAAAAGTTAAAATTTTTTCATAACTATTTAAGTGGCATGCAAATATCGATGGGACGTCACCTTATAGTTTAGAATAGTTTCCCCTGATTAAATTGAATGTATGCTAATATTGCTTGGAACAAATTAATTGAAAGTTCTTTTTGACAATTTTGTCCCTTTGCATGTATATGCCTTTGCATAATAAACTTATATTTTATATTTTAAGATAAAATAATGTAGAATCATACGTAAAATGACTTTTATATGTAAATATGCAAAGGAAGAGTAGGTAAAAAAAATATAAATAAGTAATAATACTCTATACAATATTTGTTAGTATTACAGATAAATTATACCAAATACTTTTGTGTTAGGCTCGGTGAGGCCCACTATATATCAAGTCTTATACAGAATCAAGTCAGCTTATATATAGAAGGTGTTCCGGATAAAGAAGGAGAAACATAGTCCTAGGACTACTTGGATAGTTTTTACATACCTGTTTCCCTAATTTTACTTGGATAAGAGGGCACTTAAGGGTATAAATACAAGACATCCATAGGAGGTTAAGAGAGAGACTAACATGGAAGACAAGACAAGACAATATATACCTAGATAAACCCAATATGGTGCAATAGAGACCGACATGATGAATCTAGAGCTACCCAATATATTTAAGAAAGCTGACTACGCTAGTCGCCGACCACATGTGAGTACTCTATGCTGTTAGGCTGATGGAAACTAGATTAGCTCATACCATATATTGTACTTGTGTGATTGATATATATATATATAAAGGCAATACCGGCTTCGATAAATAGGAGTATGACTATTACCTGTTAAGTTAGGGGGTTCGAGGTGAGGCCCACTATATATCAAGTCTTATACAGAATCAAGTCAGCTTATATATAGAAGGTGTTCCGGATAAAGAAGGAGAAACATAGTCCTAGGACTACTTGGATAGTTTTTACATACCTGTTTCCCTAATTTTACTTGGATAAGAGGGCACTTAAGGGTATAAATACAAGACATCCATAGGAGGTTAAGAGAGAGACTAACATGGAAGACAAGACAAGACAATATATACCTAGATAAACCCAATATGGTGCAATAGAGACCGACATGATGAATCTAGAGCTACCCAATATATTCAAGAAAGCTGACTACGCTAGTCGCCGACCACATGTGAGTACTCTATGCTGTTAGGCTGATGAAAACTATATTAGCTCATACCATATATTGTACTTGTGTGATTGATATATATATATATAAAGGCAATACCGGCTTCGATAAATAGGAGTATGACTATTACCTGTTAAGTTAGGGGGTTCGAACGAACCTATATAAAATCTCTGTCTCCTATCTCTTTTACCTCAATATCATATATACCCTAGTACCAACGATTCTTATACTATACAAATACCGTAGACGGGTGTAGCCCGTCAATAGTTGGTGGAGGTGGCAACTTCACTGTCATAATCACTGCCTTATTTTGAAAGAAGTATAGATACTGAAAATGAGTTCATTAGTGTATGTACAAAGCTAGAGATGAGCTCTTAATTAGTTACACATCACTTAGAGACTATTATCTTAATATAGTTGAAACAATAAGACATCTTAACTAATTTGAATGAGAGGATCTTAGCAAATTATTGTCTTAACAAATTAATTCCCATATTAGCTCTTATGGTGCTAGCTGGTAATACCTCTGGTCTTTTTCGAAAAGCTCGATATATATGAGAGGAGGAGCTCACATGTTGATGTTTACTAAGGCTATGCTCGGTTCCGTGGGTTGGGAACTAACACTCCTGCACACGCAAAACAGAGTAACTTAATAGCGTATGATTAAGTAATTGTTAATTTTTTTGAGAAATGGATTAATATGATTTTTTAAAAAACAACTTTTATTTAGAAAATTTTTACGAAAGACACACCATTTAGTAATTTGAAAAACGTACAAGTGAAAAACGAGAGAGGTGGATTTGGGAAAGTGAACAAAACATCTTAACTCAGCCTAAAAGGTTGTGGAGGCTTTAACTTAAACCGGCTAGCCCACCACTTATAATAAGACTCTGGGACTTTTTCCTTTATGAAAAATTTGAAATATCCGACAATATTGCAGCTGCTTAAGATTTAAGAAGCAATGATCTTTAGTGTGATGCGCGTGTATGCAAGCATCCAATTATCCAAGTGTTCTCTCTATTACAAAAGAGATTCTTAGTCAGTAAAGTCATGCATGATTAGAGAAAATTGAGCCACAACATTACTAGAAAGCCAATCTTGCTAATCTTGCCAAACTAATGTGGGCCTATATATTTAATAATATATGTGGACGAGGGTAGTATATTTCTTTTCTGGAAATACCAACTTAAAAGTAGATATAATTAAGTATGTAGTTAAATAGCAGCATGACCTTCCATGACGAAAGAATGAAAAGTTCGATAAATCCTGGTATGGAAATATATAGTTGCACCGTAGCCATCTGATGAATGGCAAAGCTTACCAACGTACAGGATATCGAACAGTAGAAGGTCGATCGTTCTTCCTGAGACATATTTCCAGTGCAAGTATATACATATATACCTTATCTGCCTACTTTGATTATGGAAATTAATGACATACCAACGAAGGTTTTGAGAGAGTTTTTAAGCTACTGCAGTTTCTTCCATAAATTCTTGCTCCCCAAAACAAGTTCAGATTCTCACCTAGATCCTAATAATTTGTAGTTATAAAATTTTAAAAAATATACTTAAAAAGCAGAAGCTGAGAAACCCATGTTCTTAGAAGCCGACTACCACCAGCTACAATGCTACATCACCGAACGTTATGTGCTACCGCTACTGGTTGTTCCCTTGATTGGTTAGACCTTATTTTAGCAACACCTGTAATGCATTATTGTTACGATCTAGCTATTTCTTATCAGATTTCCCTGTGTTTTTTCTTCATTCTACCATTTTTTTTTAATTAAAACACACATACCACTACCAACACGCACATCTCATGTGTCAGCGAGCACTATCCCTAGCTTGGAACATGCTCAAATAAGAAACAAATACCAGCGACATATATATCCGGCCTCGTTGAATTCCTATTGAAATGCCACCTCGTGTGTACGTAATATCCAGACATCAGGATTTGAATTCTGTAGGTGGAGTCATGCATGCACCACACACCACATCACCGGTGTTTTCTTTTTCAAACTGTACATTAATTAGTTGATACACAGCTTTGATAGGAAAATTTTTCATACAATTGATCCTTCAAAAACCCTTTATTTCGAAGGAAACTATATATATAGTACTAAGTAAATGTACAATTTTCTATACTCCTTCAAAATGATCTAGTAACACTACTCTTTATAGTTTACTCTTTATAGTTTTTATAGATTGACCATAATATTTTTTGATATTACATAATATTCCAATGCTTGGTTTAGTCATGAATATCATATATTTGAATAAGCGAACAAGTGTTATACAAATATGTGTTTCCAATGACAAATTATAATATATTTGTTGAAAAGATAAGCATATTTATATTTAATTTATTCCATACTTAAATCATAACATTAGCCATATAAATTAGTAGAACTATCGTATTTGATCTAGATATGCATACAAGAAAGATGCACATGAATAGATGAAACATAACTGAGATGTACTGACGGTTTTGGCTCGGTTGGGGATGTGGAGCAGCATGACGCACCACATAAAAAAAACTGCAAAAGAAAACCGTATATGCACAACAAGTATATATATGGGTGGTTATTTGGTGGATCAATCACACACACGTCGCGTGCATGCGTGCGCCACCCATGCCTAGTGAGGCATGTCCGCATGTGAGTGTGTGCTCCTCTAGTTCTTTTCACCGCACATTATATTGCTCAGGTGGCTAGTATAATACCCATTCTTTATAACAAGGTCTTCTCTCCTAGAACTAATAAGACAGTATTAAAAGTTCACATGCATCTTTTTTATAAGGTAGGGTTTCTTTTTTATAAGGTAGGGCTATGTGATTTTTATAGAAATTAGTTTTAATTTAAATGAGTTTTAGCTCACATTTTCAACAGTATTTTGTTTTATTTATAGTAAAGCATGGTCATATTCAGCTAGCAAAATAGAAAAGCGTGGAAGGAAAGATTGAATCATTACAGCATGCAACTAGCTTGTTGCCTTAGAGCAAGTTTAATAGTATAGCCCACTCCTAGCTCCAATTCATCTATAGCCAATTTAATTGCCAATCCATACAATAGTTGCTTACTATACTATTAGTATATGGTCCCACCTGTCATATACACATTGCGTCTTGGAGTCCGTGCTGCAGCTGGCTATAGATCTGTAGCCCGCTACTCTTCTCTCTCATCTTTTATATAATTAAAATATATTTACAGCTGGCTAATAGCCTGCTATTATTGTACCTGCTCTTGTTTTAACCCAATCATGGCGCGGTCATGATCACGATGACAACATTGCATAACCTTTTGGAGAAACTAAAAATTAATTGGACACAAGGGGTTGGTGACAGGCGGCCTGAACAATAGGGAGAATATAAATCAAATTATACTCCCTCCGTACTCGTAAAGAAAGTCGTTTAAGACAGTGATATATGTATACTTTTATGAAAGTATTTTTCAAGACAAATCTATTCATATAATTTTTACATTTTTAAACTCGACAACTTGAGAGATATTCATGATTTATATTCCAAATTTTTGACCTAAACATTGTCCTAAACGACTTCTTTTATAAGTACGGAGGGAGTATTAATTAGTAACTCTGCCACTTCAAGCTAGATGGCAAAATAATTATTGGCCAGCCATCGTATATCACAGTGTCCAGCTTGATCAAATATTGTGGCATCACGTCAAACTAAGTTGACGCTTGGTCCTCTCAATAATAATAAAATAAATGGGGCAGTGCTTGTTTCTGTCAGTAGTTTTCTCGTACCTACCTGAATCCGTGCAGCAAAGTTGGGCGTCTGGTGGAGTGGCGCCACCAACGCCAGTGACTTTTGTTGACTAATATTGCTCCATTTTCAATCACATATGTGTTCACTATAGGCAAATACTCTCACCGTTTTTAAATGTGATGTTATTTGTTTTTTATATAAAAAATGAGTTTAACTATATTCCGAAAAAAATTAGTACAAATTAAATATGTAATCCATATATGTAAGCCATGCTTAAAGTACTATTTTTGATGATAAAATAATTACATACTACTTTACATAGTTAAATGATGCACACATGTTTTTAGTAAGATAAATAGTTAAACGTTATATCCAAAAGTTAAGGCAATAACATACATTAAAAAAGAGATATTATTTATATTTCTGTATTATATGGAGAACCCACAGAGGACACACTCAACACCTACGAACTTCTACCAAAAACTTACACATCTGCAGGTAAATGTGACTACTATGTTTTGAACAATAGTAGGTAGAGTCACTCGCGGATTACTCTAGCTACCATTAGACTGAAGATGCTTTCTCATATGTACTTCTATGTGTGTCGATCTAATGATAGGTATGCTGGATTTTGGAGTCAAAGTGTTAGCACAATTTTCTTGCTTTTCTAAACAACCTTCATTATTTATGTCCCATCTGTTCACATACCTTTCCTATGCAGTCAAAAATGTGTAGATTGATTGAATGATTTGCCACCAAAATAAAAAGATATTCTTGTGCAGCAAAGGAGGAAAAGAATTGTAGGACCACAAGGAACAGTCAGGCATGTTTTTAAAGAGTAAATTCCACAGAGTCAGCAGTCGATGGAAATTGGAAACCCAACTAATGAAGCAAATAACTTTGACTATAAAGGACCACGGCTCAAGACATACTAATATTACTACCATAAATTCTAAAATAGAGCAGTCATTTGATCAAGTGGACTTATCTGCCTCCTTCAGTTCTTGTAGATGTTTTAAGGTGATTGGATGTGTTTCAAGGTCATTGTACTTACTTTCAGTGTTTGTACTATGTTTCTTAAAAAAAAAATCTTAAATCAACACAAGGACAATACTATACAAACGTATATACTAATTCATATGCATGCTACAATTTCATGGTTGTACTATGTTTCTTAAAAAAAATCCTTAAATCAACAAGGACAAATATATAAAAGTATATAACTCATTTATATACATGCATGCTACAAATTTCAATGGTTGTCCATTTTCTCATCTCAACCCTCGTCCTATACACGACAATCTTTGCTCTATCGACATTCATGCGCTCATGATCAATCCAAGAAACTAATGTGTTTTTATATTGCTAGATAAGGACTGCCTAACATTTGTCGAAAAATTTTCCTAAAAATTTGATAGATGTAATTATAGTACAATCGTAGTTAATTACACTGTAACTTGCATGTAACTACATTGTAACTTATACGTAAGTTTCACATAATTTTGAATCGTTAGATCTATTACAAGATTGTTTGGTGAGGAAGAAAACAAATCATAGCACACACATATATGAAAGAATTTGTTCCCACGACTCCATTTTACCGAAATAACATGTTACGGAGAGATTTTGAAGTTATACAAGTTACACTATAGTTCATGTAATTACATGCAAATTACAGTGTATACACTACGATTGATACGGTAATACATCTGTCAATAGGAAAAATTTGTCGACAAATATATAGCAAATCGCTAGATATATATATTGCTTGAAAGGTAATAGGGATTAATTAAGACATGCACGGATGGTTCCATTTATGATAGCTACGTACACAGGATGTTCCATTTATGATTATTATGCGTATAAATGAAGACTTAGACACATAGTAGTTTTTTTGCATGTGAGTGAACATGACGGATGATCTGTAAAATACATATAGAATTAAACACCCTTGATTTGTCCTCTTCTGTTTGTTAGTGCTGTACACGGAGACTGCATGGAGCCACGGAGGCAAATAGTACTGCTAACAAAATGCAGAATTAGCTATAGGACATGCATCATGAAACTGTGGCATTAATTTACCATGTCGTCTAGAAAAAAAACAGTGATGCTGCAACATCTTCCACCAAATCATGATTCATCAAAGAAGTCCATGAGATAGGTACATGCACATCAATATAAAAGATCTTATTATATATATACCTGCTTGTTGTCTTGTATATATGCACATTGTCCATCTACTATTGAATTACAACTGTGTTGTTGTCTTTATACATCAACACATTTCAGCAAGGCATGAACTGTATATTGTGGTTTATATATATATTTTTCACATCATATAAATCAACAGAAGGACAATACTTCATTTTACTACCCAAGCTATTAGATAGTCCACTTAGCCCCTAAAGTTTTGTGACATCATTTAAATCATCCTCACATCACAAACAACACAGTAATATATACAGTACATTTGTAACGTTGAAGCCATAAAGCTTGTGCATCATCTTTACATGATCTTAAAACCAGCACAGGGAACAAAATCGTGCTAATTGTCACCCTCAATATTAATAGTCATATCAACTACAAAGTCAGGCCTCACATCATCTTTTCATTATTAAAACTAATTGTTTGTTTTACAATAATTGATTACTCTATTCCCCACGCAATTGAGGTGGACAAAAGAATGAGGTAAACTTTTACCAGCGCATAAATAAATTAAAAAAATGCTGGTTTAAACTTCTCAACTTTTAGCGTAGTTAAATTTCCTTTCTAAACTTAAGATAGAGCCAAATTTGAATTTTAAAATTATTTAGATAGTTTTTTTTTGTCTTTTTTCAGCCTTAATCTTTGGGTTGCTAAAGTAGATGTATAAAAATCTTACTCCAAAATCATTTTTTGGTTGCTCCGTATATTATCTTAGGTAATAATAAGCCGTAGCCCAAAATAGATTGATTAAGAGATTAAGTTGCACTCTTTTGGGTATTCGAGTAAATATATATATATATATATGATATATAGAATTCTGGGTGATATGAAAATTAAATAATATACTAAGCGGAGTCGTCCTCCTTTCATCCCTCCTCCCAACTCGCCGCAGCACGTTTATGCGAAAAGTAACCACCAGACCTAGTATTCTATTCTTAGTCTCGCTCCCAACCCCTCTTTAATTATATGGGTCTGATCCGTTAAAATATATGGGCTCTTTTTTTAAATTATATAAGCTTGGCCCGTTACAACATACGAGTACATGATGTAACTAGTAAAAGCTGATGAAGAATTTTGTTTTTCCAAAAGAAATTCCCAACCACTAATCAATGACTAATGGGCCTTAGACACCATTGGGCTAGCCATCCGCACGGCTAACCATTGGATTCCAACATTCAGTCCCAATAGCTCCGCGAAACCCAAGAAGGTCGAGAATCCAATGCACCCGCCGGCCGCGCATTCCGTCGAGCACCTGGCGCGCGCCTCGCTCCCCGCGACGCCTCCGCCCTTCGCCCTCCTCCGCCCTCCTCCCGGCATGCGGAACCCTCCGCTCCCTGCGCGCGCTCCACGGGCGCCTCCTCCTCACGCGCGCGCCTCCTCCGCGCGGCATCCCGCGCCCGCCACCAAGCTCTCAGCTGCTACGCGGCGCTCGGCGACCTCGCCTCCGGCGCGGCGTGTGCTCGACGGGACGCCCCGCCCGACGCGTACGCCTACAGGGTCTTGCTCGGGTGGCTCGTCGGCGCGGCCGCACGCCGAGGGAAGCCACGCCGACGCCGTCGCGCTCCACCGGGACATGCGGCGGCGGTGCCCCGCGGCGGCGCGGGCCGACGTCGTGCTCTCCCTCGCGCTCAAGGCCTGCGTCAGGTCGGCGGACTTCCGGTACGGGAGGAGGCTGCACTGCGACGTCGTCAAGGCCGGCGGCGCGGATGGATTCGTGATGAACAGCTTGGTCGACATGTATGCGAAAGCTGGGGACCTGGAGAACGCCCGGAAGGTGTTCGATAGAGTTCCTGAACGGAATGTGGTGTCGTGGACGTCGATGCTGAGCGGTTCCATCCAGAATGGTTTAGCTGAAGAAGGATTGGTTCTGTTTAATGAGATGAGGCAAGACAATGTGCATCCGAGCGAATACACGATGGTGAGTGTTCTTGCAGCTTGCACCATGCTCGGTGGTTTGCACCAAGGGAGGTGGATCCATGGATCTGTGATCAAAGACGGGTTATCTACTAACTCTTTCATCAGTGCCTCTCTGCTAGATATGTATGCCAAGTGCGAGAAAGTAGAGGATGCTCGACGTGTGTTTGATGAGCTCGAGTTTGTTGACCTTGTTTTGTGGACGGCAATGATTGTTGGGTACACACAGAATAAGAGCCCTCTTGATGCACTACAGCTTTTTCTTCACAAGAAATTCGTGAGCATTGTTCCCAATTCAGTTACCATAGCCACTGTTATTTCCGCTTCTGCTCAGTTACGCCACTTACCCCTGGGAAGATCTATTCATGCTATAGGGGTTAAGTTGGGAACGATGGAATCTGATGTGGTCAGGAATGCACTTGTCGATATGTATGCAAAATGTCAAGCTTTGCCAGAAGCTAACAGCATATTTGGAAGGATTTTGATCAAGGATGTTGTCGCATGGAATTCAATGATGGCAGGCTACTCTGAGAATGGGATGGCCAATGAATCACTAGTACTATTCAACCGGATGAGGATGCAGGGTATATCACCTGATGCCATCTCTGTGGTGAATGCCTTGTCAGCTTGCGTATGCTTGGCAGATCTGCATATTGGTAAAGGTTTTCATACTTATGCGATAAAATATGCAGTTATGTCCAATATCTATGTCAATACTGCTCTGCTGAACCTGTACAGCAAGTGTGCTGATCTCCCATCTGCTCAGAGGGTTTTCAATGATATGACTGACCGTAATTCTGTCACTTGGTCTGCAATGATTGGCGGTTATGGCATGCAGGGTGATTCAGCTGGTTCTATTGACCTTTTCAATGAAATGCTGAAAGACAATATCCACCCAAATGAAGTAGTGTTCACAAGCATACTTTCCGCTTGCAGCCATACTGGAATGGTTACTGCAGGAAAGGAGTATTTTGATAGCATGGCACGACATTTTAACATCACCCCTTCCATGAAGCACTATGCATGTATGGTTGATGTGATGGCCCGTGCCGGAAATCTGGAGGAAGCATTGGAATTCATACAGAATATGCCAATGAAAGCAGGCATTAGTGTCTGGGGATCCTTTCTCCATGGATGCAAGCTACATTCCAGGTTAGAGTTTGGAGAGGAAGCCATCAAGAAGATGGCAGCACTTCATCCTGAAACACCAGATTTTTATGTGCTGATGTCCAACTTGTACACCTCATATGGAAGGTGGGATAAATCTCAAACCATCAGGAGATGGATGCAGGAACAGGGACTCGTGAAACTGCCTGGATGCAGCTCCGTGGGGCATGAAAATGGATGATGACGACACAGAGGTGCTTGCAAAATAGAAAAGACCATGGAGCTGTATAATTTGGTGTTTGGTAACATCTATATGCACTGTTGAGGACATATGGCAGTGGTAACATGAAAGCAAGAAGTTTTTAGATGTGCAAAAATATTATACTGGTGAAGGATTACCAAAGAAGCAGAACGAGAATAAGGCAGTAATACTCTCTGTATGGAGTGCACAACCTTGTGAATGCATGGAAGTTATGTGTACCAGCTCATGAAGAATTGAAGATCCATTATTATCCCCATTGAGCTCCAAAAATGTCACTTTCACAAATTGAATGGTCTACAGAGTCTAACTACAAGCAGCCAAGCACCGATGGACTAGGTAGGAACAAGTAGTCTTGCTTCTCATTTAGTTTGGAAGTTATCTCCTCTCTCAGGAAGCCTAACAGTCATCGACATTTCTCATACATTACTCTTAATCTTTTGATCAACCAAGCTACTTAAACAATCATTTCTTCATACTTACAGTTCAAAGATAAATATTTGGCTCCTGCTACTACTGCACAATAATATAAATTGACTATATTTCACAAATATAGTAATATTGCTTGAAAGACGCTAATATAACTGTGTCCAATTGCAACAGGAAGGCTTCTAGTTGGAAAGATGACACCCATCTGCAAGAACTGTTTTCCCACATGTACAAGTTTGATTATGTACATGCACTATCACAACCATCAAATTTGTCTCAAGATTGATACAAAGCTTCAAAGTTCAAAGCATTGAAGCAACCCGCCCATCTTCTATTCATCAGGATGCATGTGAACCTTGAAGCAGTTGGAATGGGCATAGAAGCCGATAGTTGACACAAGTGAACATGCATATAGAGAACTGGAGATGCACTTATCGCCCATCTGCTGAAGAATTTTCAAATGATCAAGACAACGAAACCCCAAAAGCAAACGGAGCACAATCGATGCTGAGATACTGCAGTCCTTTCAGCATGTTAGGCATAAAATGTATAGGTGTAGATTTGTTAAAGGAAAAGCAGGCAACTGATATAGATCGCATTTGACCTGGAGTAATTTTTTTGTGACTTCTTTCACCATCCTATTGGGCACTTGCAGACTGTTACAAAGCTTGTGTGAGATGGAGCGCGTGCAGCGGCCGCGCCGGCGGGAAGACGACGCGGCGCCGGCTCCACGGGAGCACGAGCCGGCGAGCGAGGTGGCGCGAACGCCGGAAAGGAGAGGAGTCCGGGGCAGGGGAAGAGGAGGCGGTGGGCGGAGGCGGGACGGGGGGGGAGCGGGCCAGCCGGCTTGCGGAGGAACGGTCCGGCGGCCGCGGGAAGCCGGCGGAAGAGGGCGGAGGAGGTGGCGGTGGGGGCGCGGAGGAGGCGTCAGCGAGAGGAGGGAGGTGGCTCGGGGGGCCGGTCGAGCGGTAGTGGCCTGAGGCGCGGGAGACGGCGAAGGCTCTGGTCGAGGTGGCGGAGCGTGGAGGAGAGGCGACGAGGCGGAGGGTGGGGCGGCCGGAAGGGCGGCGGGCGTCGGCGGCCGGCAGGGCGGGCGCGGCCG
>CM020183.1:7057183-7072650 GCA_009805545.1 Oryza longistaminata
ATTTCTCCAGCAGCGATGGCAACACCAACCTCGTGCCCTTCTTCTCCTCCCTGGTGAACTGCACCGGCTTGCTGGAGCTCGGCGTCGCGTCGGCCGGCGTCGGGGGGAGATCCCGGCGATCATCGGCAACGTGTCGTCGGCCAACCTCTCCTCGCTTTTCCTGAGTGACAACGAGTTCGTCGGTAAAAAAATCCTCCGCCATCGGAAACCTTCTCAACCTGACAGAATTGTGCTTGTTTGGCAACATGCTGGAAGGGCCGATCCCGCCGGAGATACTCCGGCCGCCGCGGCTCGCGCTACTAGACCTGTCGAACAATCGATCGTCGGCGAAATACCGAGGTCCGTCGGCGAAAGCCAGCGTTTAGAGACCATTAACCTGTCTCAGAATAAGCTCCAAGGCACACTACCAGAGTCATTATCCAACCTAACTCAATTGGATCACCTTGTTCTTCACCACAACATGCTGTCAGGAACCATACCACCTGGCCTCAATTGCAGCCTGATATTGGATCTTTCTTACAATAAGCTGACAGGCCAGATTCCTTCAGAATTACAGTGCTAGGAAACTTCCATGTGTATCTCAACCTCTCTAACAATCTCTTGGATGGCCATGTGCCATGCAAATTGGCCAACATGGAAATGACCGAAGCTCTTGAATATTAGGATGTGTCGTATCATTTCATATGAAACAGCCCAATTCATGTGCTCCATCCATTCTAAAATAAACCAATCTCACGCTGGTGTCTAAATTTATCGTTCTAGGATGTATCATATTTGGTACGAGGTTGGTTTAAGTGTTCAGATTCATTGTATTATAATGTATCACGTCCAATACGAGGTTGGTTTATTTTAGTGCGAAGGGAGTAGGAATCAAGAAAAATTCCCGCGTTCCAAGCCGAGTTTTAAGATTTTTTGATCCATTGATGCAGAGTATGGATTGGGGTGCAACCCGTCGACGCAAGGCGATGTGTACAGCTTCGGGGTGCTGCTAATGGAGATGATCACCGGGAAGCGGCCGACGGAGGTGATCGCCGAGGAGGGGCACAGCCTGCACGAGTGGGTCAAGAGGCGCTTGTCGTCGGACGACGATGTGGTCGCCGCCGACGAGCTCTCGGCGGCGACGTCGCCGCGACATGAGACGCATGTCGTGGTGGAGCTGCTTGAGCTCGGCGTCGCGTGCTCCCGGATCGTGCCGGCGATGAGGCCCACCATGGATGACGTGGCGCAGGAGATCGCTCGCCTCAAGGACGGTGCTTGGAGGAAGTGTTGCTGCGAGGATGACAACGACCACTGCATACGCTCGGATCCAAGAGACAATAGTGTGCTTGGAGAGGGATTCTAATTATCCCATGGGCGTCCACTCGTATTTTACATATCAACTACACGGTTAAAATAATTTAAAATAAATTATAATATAGATTAATATGTAATATACCACTCTATAAACACACGGCTACTGTAAATCGTATTCATGTTAAAATTGTTACTTTCGTTATAACTGGAAGAAGTTAAATTTAAACTTGCTTGTTTTATGAGGTGATATATTACATATTAATCTATTTTTTTAATTTTTTAAAAAAACTTTAATCATTTAAGTGACATTTAATAAACGAGTGGACGCCTACCAGGAAATAAAAAGAGTTTCCCTAGTGTGCTTCTGCACCATTGCTTCAGTTTGATTCAAGGTTTGTCAAAAGGAAATGCCTAATTTCCACGTAGATATTGGTGATATCATGTAGTTTCTTCTCTTTTTTCAATTCAAGGTTGAGGTGCTTATGACATTGTACTTGCACACAGTTTCTCTTTCAAAAAAAAAAAAGAAACTCATATTGGTAATGTCATGTCCGACTTACAAAAATACAGGTACTATTCACCCACTATTCACTCTACACATGAAGAAAAAAATATTTGCGCTATACGTACTATTTGTTGTCTAATTTTATTATTTTTGTTTATTTTCTCTTATTGTAAATTGAACTTACCTTGCATGTTTATCTGTAGATTTATATCATTGATGTTATCATTTTTTTTATTTCTTTTATAATTATTTGAGTCTTGTGTAAATAACAGGTGAGAGTGAGATTGTATCTATGTGTAAAACAAACATTGTTCTAGTGGATATTAGTTGACTATCCTATGGATAAATTCTCAGGGTGAAACACTCCACAATATGGGGTGACGTTTCGCGTTGAAATGTTAGTGTTTCAGCACGATTGTGAGACATGTTATTGTCAAGTGAAATACTATATAGTAAAACATGTCACGAGTAATTGTCTGAACTCGAGATCGCAGCCCTTTGGTCAACGGTCAGTGTTGATTTGTTCTTTAGACATCTATAGTTTTAATCGAAAAGTGAAATCCCCATTAGAGGCCAAAGAACTCAAAAATAATTTGAACAAACTAAATTAGCACTGACTTTCACCAACCCAGTAGTTCATACTTCTTTTTACAGACATTCTCTTTAACTATACATGGCTTTTCAAAAAAAAAAAAACATATATATGTATACATTGATACTTCGTTGCATCTTCTTCCACTCGATTAATCAAGAGAGAAATTTCAAAAAAAACATTGTGCTAACACTAAATGGCACATCAAAATGTCCTAAAATACGAGTTAAATTTAAGCATCAAAATGTGCAGTGCATGAAGTTTGTATTACACTACACTACACCACGAATTAATCTTTTTGGGCCATAACGCTAGTAACTCAAAGACGAGTCCGAGGTGGAGCACGACCGCTCGCTCGCCGTCATCGCCACCGACGGCGGCGCCGCCGCGGCCATCACCGTCGCTGCGGCGACCACGTCGCCGCCGCCGCTGCCGCCGTGCCGCGTGCTTGGCGAGGTCCTCCTTGAGGAGCGCCATCTCGTGGCACACCTCCACCATGGTCGGCCGCGCCGGCGGCGAGTGCTGCGTGCACGCGAGCCGACGTTGATCAGCTCCGCCACGACGCGTCGTAGCCCACGGCGGCGCCGTCCGCGCCGCCGCCGCGGCGGCGTCCGTCAGCCACGACCGCGCCCACCACGGCGGCGACGTCGTGCGGGTAGTGTCGCCTGACCCAGTCGTGCAGCGTGAGGCCTCGTGGAAGATGACGTCGTTGGCCTCTTCCCGGTGATCAGCTCGAGTATCATCACGCCGAAGCTGTACACGTCACCCTGTGTAGATGGATGCCTCCTAATCCATATTCTAATCACAAAATCAAACACGTAATTAGTTCAAGATTAGAAGATGATATTAAGATTAGTACAAATTTTGTGATGATTAAATAGCTAAGTTGATTAGTTAAGTATACCTGGTGCAATGTAGCCGACTGAGCCTTGTAACAATCCGGTGATGGAGTTGCAAGGATCAGATGAGGAGGCGGCGATGCTGCCGGAGTTGGTGGTGACGTCGCCGTCGGCGTTCTTGACCAGCTTGGCGATGCCGAAGTCGGCGACGACGGCGGTCATGTCGTCGTCGAGGAGGACGTTGCTGGGCTTGAGGTCGCAGTGCACCACCCTCACCGGCGCGTAGTGGTGCAGGTAGGCGAGCCCCTCGGCGACGTCGGCGGCGACGGCGACGAGCTGGGACGAGCCGAGGCCGCGCCCGGCGCGGCGCCGTCGCGCGGGTAGAGGCGGCCCTCGAGGCTCCCGTTGCGCATCAGCGGGAGCACGAGCGCGTGAAAGTCCGGCTGGCTGCAGGTGGTGACCACGCGCACCAGGTTCCGGTGGCGCGTCCGCCGGAGCACTCTCGCACTCCCGCTTGAAGCTCCGGGACACCTCGCCGCCGCTCTTCGGGTCGAGCACCTTCACGGCGACGCGCGTGCCGTCGCGGAGCGCCCCTCGTAGACGCGCCCGAACCGCCCGGCGCCGATCAGGCTCGCCTGCTCGAAGCCGCCCGTCGCCTCGGCGAGCTCCCGGTGCGAGATCCTCGGGTGGTCCCTCTCGCCCGGCTCGTCGCCTGCGCCGCCGGCGAGCAGCATCGACCGGCGCGCGTCTCGCCTCACCACCTCCGCCCTCGCCGCCGCACGGCACGCGACGACGCCGAGAATCGCCAGCGTGAAGCCAACCACCGTGACAACAATCGGCAGCAACACGCGCCGGTCATGGAGCACGCGGCGCTTCTCGCCGCGGCGGCCGCCGCACCGAGCCATGCCAGGCCTCACCCCGCACAGCCCATCGTCGCCGAGGAACGCGTCGTCGGGGAAGCTCGCGAAGGCGCCATCACCAGGCACCTCGCCGGAGAACCCATTGTAGGAGAAATTCACCCGCCGCAGCGACGCCGCCGCCCCCAACGACGGAGGCAGAGCGCCCGAGAGGCCATTGTAGGACACGTCAAGAACCTGCAAGAACGGCAGCGCGGCGACGGCGTCGGGGAGGCCGCCCTCCAGCGCGTTGCCGGAGACGTTGACGTACTCGAGCGCGACGCAGCCGCCGATCTGCGTCGGGATGTCGCCGGAGAGCCGGTTCGACGACAGGTTGAGCACCTGCAGCATCGCCATCCTGCCGATGGTCGCCGGGATCATCCCTTCCAACAAATTACTCGAAAGATTCAAATAAAGCAGCCCACTCAGCTCCGACAAATCATCAGGGATCTTGCCTCTCAACATGTTGTGAGAGAGATCAAGATTCTGGAGGTTCACGCATTGCGCGATGCCGGGAGGGATGACTCCGGCGAGGTGGTTGTGATGCAGGACGAGCCACCGGAGCTGGGTGAGGTTGGAGAGCGCGGCGGCCGGGATGCCGCCGGCGAGCCGGTTGCGCGAGAGGTCGACGAGCCCGAGCCGCGGGACCTCCCCGAGCGACGGCGGGATCTCGCCGGAGAGCATGTTGTCGGAGAGGTACAGCCGCTCGAGCCGCCGCATGCCGGCGACGGCCGCCGGCGGGATGGAGCCATTGATGAGGTTGTGCGACAGGTTGAGCGCCGTGAGGTTGGTGAGGTTGGAGAGGTTCGCAGGGATCGCGCCGAAGATGCTGTTGTACTCGAGGTGGAGCTGCGTGAGGCCCGGGCCGAGGCGGCCGGCGATCGGCGGGATCACGCCGGCGAGCTCGTTGCCGGCGACGCCGAGCTCCTTGAGGCTGGTGCAGTTGGTCAGCGAGGCAAAGAAAGGCTCAAGGTTGGTGTTGTTCTCTGGGCTCCTGAGGTAGTTGAACGATAGGTACAAGAGCTCTAACTTCCTCATGCCGCCGAACATGTCGGCGGGGAGCTCGCCGGAGAGGTAATTCGACTCCAGCAGAAGCCATTTGAGATTCGTCGAGTTCGACAGCGAGTCGAGGGATCTCGCCGACGAGGTTGTTCGCCCACAAGACGAGGAACATCAGGTTGGGGAGCGGGCAATCTATGGGGATCTCGCCGTCGAGCGAGTTGGAGGAGAGATCAATGTACTGCAAGGAGGAGAAGTTGCAGAAGATGGCCGGCGGGATGCGGCCGGAGAGGTTGTTCTCGCCGAGGTTGAGGTAGCTCAGGTTCGACATGCGCGTGAGCTCCACCGGAATTTTATCCTCCAGGAGATTGTTACCAAGGCTGAGCTGCTGAAGCTTAGAGAGGTCGCCGAGCTCCGGCGGCACTTCGCCGGTGAAGAGGTTTCGGGAGAGATCAAGTGTATTTAGGCTAGAGAGGTTCCCAAGCTCAGCCGGGACTCTCCCGACAAAGGTGTTCGACGAAATGTCAAGCAAGGTGAGTCGGAAGAGATTCCCAAGCTCCGGCGGAACTCTCCCGGCGAAGAGGTTCCCCGAGAGATTGAGTATATTAAGGTGGGATAGATTGCCGAGCGCGGGAGAGACCTCACCGGAGAGCTTCTGGTCTCGTAGCATCAGCTTCACGACACGCCGTCTCGACGCGTCGCAAGAGACACCGGTCCAATTGCACACATTGAGGGATCCCCAGTTGGCGAGCGCTCCATTAGGATCATTAGACACACCAAACTTGAAGGACATAAGCGCGGAATGGTCATTTGACCCGAGAGTCGGTATCGTGCCGTCGAGGAGGAAGAAGATGAAGATGAAGATGAAGACGAAGACGGAGATGGGCACGGACGCCATGGGAGGAAGAAGGGAAGAGCATGTGGTTCTAACCTCTCAAGACATTGGGTGCAAAATGCAAATGCTCTTGATAGCAACGTTTGCTACACCGCTGGGGATTTTAAAGGAGGGAAAGGAGGGGGGATGGACATGGCTGCCTAACTACCGTTTGGGCTATAAGCTCTAGCCGCAGCCGTTACACCTTGGCGCCAAGTATTTGACATCGTGCGAATAGGACACGTGGCGCAACGTGAATGGGCTCAGCGTCTCCGGTGTCTCACTGAAAGTTGGGGCCCATTGGTGTGGATATACATGTTTGGTTTGACCGTCGGAATGGATTAGGGATGGAAATGGTTAAATAAATAATTGACAGTGGGTTAGACAGGGTGATTAAAGTGCTAGCGGCGTGTGATCATGTATGCGTGCGTACAAAAAGGTACGGTGCACGCGTACACAGCGAAACAGTCCTATGTTAATCGCGATTTGATCGAAATATATTAGTACTACTTAGTTATCTAGTAGTAAAATCTAAGGTAGAGTAATGTTTTAAAGCAAGAGATTATGTGAAGCAGCGGATGAGAATATGAAAAACCCAGGGGTTTTTTTTTATTGTCTACTAATTTCTATATTTTATATAGCTATTAACTTTCAAAAAAAAAATAATGAGTTTGAAGTGTTTAGCGAGTTAGAGATTCTTTGAATAGCTCTGCAGTTGCTAAATCCCCAAAACTGAGGCCAGACTAATTACTACTTAGTTGTATGCCGCTATATGTTGATTAATTAACTGGCTTTCGGCTGAGATGCGTGTTCGTGTTTATGGTGTGGACCGGCCGGCATTACTCACAAAGCAATAGGTCTATTAATTAATTAACTATAGGTCTTTGGGGATCTAGGGTTAAATCTTAATTTTACTTTGTTGGTAAAAGAAATTCTTATTTTTACTTTAACATTGTTTTTCCAATTAAGAAACAGAGTTCAAAGTGGCACATTTTTCTAGTGAAGTGGCACAGATTCTACCTCCACAAAGGCAGCAATTTTAGTTAGGATTACAGGTTGTTGCAATCAAGAAATACACATTTTACAGAGGTAGGTCAAACCTGCTCTCTGAATATGCTTGTGTAGCCTACATTGTGTAGATGCTTGGTAATGTCAACAAAACAACTGAATTTTAAGTTTAGTTGATACTCCTGCCTAACTGATTACTATTGGTGCCAAAATAAGCTTCTGGGAATCGGCCTGGACGCAGGGGAGGAGATTGAAGGATGTTGCGCCGCTTGTATACGTAGCCTCCAAAAAAAGAACAGAACGCTTCAATAGGCTTCGCAAGCGAACCAATGGCTTCTTGACTTGGACCTGCCAGGGACTGCGGGCTGGACGACAGACCTGATTGATCAACTTGTCGGGGTTTGGAGCGCCGTTCAGGCTATACACCTGGTAGAGCACGAGGAGGACAATATAACATGGAAGCTTACTAACCATGGCGAGTACACGACAACATCGGCATATAACGCACAACTTCTTGGAACCACCGCTACCAACTTCAATAGGCTAATCTGGAAAGCCTGGGCGCCGCGTAAGTGCAAGACCTTCGCCTGGCTAATCATCCAAAATAGAGTCTGGACCTCTGACAGGCTGGCGACAAGAGGTTGGCCAAACGGTTCCATTTGCCCCTTATGTCGTCGGACCCAGGAAACAGCCCTGCACCTCTTCGCAGCATGTAGATACACAAGGAGAGTCTGGGCGGCACTAGCGGAGTGGGCGACGTGCGAGCAACTAAATCCTAGCCAATGGAGGCAAACTTCAACGGTGCTAGATTGGTGGGAGGCTACCGCAAACATACAAGAGACACCTAAGAAGGCACTCCGCACTTTGATGTTGTTGGTCGCCTGGGAGATATGGAACGAAAGGAATCGCATTTGATGTTGTTGGTCGCCTGGGAGATATGGAACGAAAGGAATCGCATTTGATGTTGTTGGTCGCCTGGGAGATATGGAACGAAAGGAATCGCATTTGATGTTGTTGGTCGCCTGGGAGATATGGAACGAAAGGAATCGCATTTGATGTTGTTGGTCGCCTGGGAGATATGGAACGAAAGGAATCGCATTTGATGTTGTTGGTCGCCTGGGAGATATGGAACGAAAGGAATCGCAGAACCTTCCAACAGAATGAGCTTTCAGCTACCTCCCTTTTAGCCAAGATTAAGGAAGAGGCCAAAACTTGGGCCTTAGCAGGAGCGATAAGTCTTAATAGCTGGCTTTCTTTTAGTTAGCTCGGACCAAAGGTCCTAGCTCCTTTCTTTTTTCCTTTCGCTTTGTAAAGTTCTCCTTCTCTATTCAATGAAATTGGCGCTCGTCGATTCGTTAGAAAAAAACTGATTACTATCGTTTTAAGAAGAAGTTATAGTAATAAATCACAGTCCATTAATGCTTCTCATAGACAAAGCTAATATAACTGGTACGAAACATAAACATAGTTGATTATTTTAATTTAGTTAGTATATGATTAAATTAGCATTTCGATTTAGGATATTAGTTTTAATTTAGTGGATTATCTTCGTCAATATTCTTCGGACCAGTTTGTCGATCTTAAACTGAACAGGAAAGCCAATTATTGGGTAGTATTCATGGGAAACTAGTTTAAGCTCTTGAGTGATGTATCCTATGTATTCACTTCTTTAGTGATAAATTTGGTGGTTGTAAAGCTTTTGTTGTTGTGAATAATTAAGAGTAGACATTAAATCTTAAAGAACTAATAATATTCTAATGTCAAAATTATCACTAGTAGAAGTGAACTCAACTATTGATGTATGAGCTTTACTACCAGTTCAAAAATTATTCTACTATTAGTAGTTAAGATAATAGTATACAAATATGATCATTGGATTAGAAAGCATAAATAATTTAGATTAATTATACTACCAGCAAAGACCATTATAAAACATCTCTCGTAGAAAACTAGTTTATGTGTTCGGCGCCCCTTCTTCCCAACCTATTTCCCTCGTTTTCCACGCGAACGCTTTTCAAACTGCTAAACGGTGTGTTTTTTGTAAAAAGTTTTTATACGAAAGTTTCTTAAAAAAATCAAATTAATCAATTTTAAAAAAATAGCTAATACTTAATTAATCACGCGCTAATGGACCGCTCCGTTTTATGTGTGGGTACTTCGTGTTGGAAACCAGGTGTTCCGAACACACCCGACATCGAGTGCATGTGTCCTAGCTAGTACTACTTTAGTGATAATATTTGGTACTTCTAAGAAGGTTTTGTTGTTGTGAATAATTAAGAGTAAGGATTAAACCTTGAAGAACTATATATAGGTAATTCCAAATTGGAAGGTAACATGATAAGACATGCAAGGAAAGCACTAAAGCTACCATCATCTGATTCAGATCATTAGATGGATCACACTCTGAAATGGAAGACCTGTAACCTTTTCTTTTGTTTTGTTTTTGTCTGCAGTTTTCTTTTGCAAAGGAAAGCCAGTGGAACAGCATCTTTTGTATGATAAAGAGGAGCAAACAAATCAACCAAAATGCGTCATACTGCCAGTTTGGTACGCAATTGCAACATGAATGAGAAGTCACTCACACCTTTATCTAGCTAGATCTTAGTTACCATCACATCAATCTTTGCTTATTGCTGATCTGCCTGCAAGACTGCAACAACAATTCTAATTTATACTATGTTATTATTATGCATGATCTGTCATTTGTGCGTGCCCACAATATTGTTCAGTTCTTTAAGGCTCTTTACCTTGCAGAGATCATCTTGTATTTCCTGCCATTGACTACATATCTTCAGTACTTTGTTCTTTCAGTTTAAGTTAATGAAATGATGTAAGGTCACTAGTCAGAGTAAGTATGAACATATAAACACAAGATCACACTTTGAACTACATTGCCTTACCCTTTCTTACACATCTTACAATATCCTGATATAAAAGTCTGACTACTAGAACATAAAAGTCCAAAAGCTCATGGATGCAGAACACTTTGCAAAGTCGCCACTAGGCTTTATATATTCAGGTCAAAACCCCACAAACACTAGCAATTTAAAACCTAAAATGCTTCAGGTAACAATCTTCAATTCATATCTCTCAAAAACAATCTTTAATTCATGAGTAAAACCAGTATATTGTGTGTCAGTCGCTTTCTGCTAATCCTGAACCTGACTAAAAGCCAGCAAGCGTGCTAATTCAAAAGCCTAAAAAAATCTGGCAGTAGCATGGAAGTTCTTGTCAAATCAAGAACAAAATTAAACTACATTGCTGGGTGGTGAATTGGAAGACAGCATGATATCATCAGATGCATCGAACAGTGACGACTTTTGCAGCATTTGGATTTGTTTATGTTTGATCATTAGCACCTGAATAATGACCTAACTGATCAAGATCCATTTCTCTTCCTCCTTCAGCTGTACGTTGTTCTTATTCAAGTATATGCATGGCCGGTTGCTAATGGAGTCCGACATGTTTGCAACATGAACAGATTAATCGAGTGCAGCTTCCATTGATGAATTAATAACAGAAAGAATTTAGCACTAGTTAGTAGGCGATCCCCTAACCATCCAATAAACCAATATACTAATCACATTCACTACCAAGGCAGAGATGATTAGAGATCATGAGAGCTAACTCAAATGCGCTACGAGAAGGAAGCACTAGTGATTTCTCCGATCCTTCTCAAAGGTCTCAATAATATTAACAATGGCGAAATGAGGATTGTGACGAGAAGTTTCTCGTGGTTAATTAGGTGTTAATTAATTGGAGAACAGCGAGTCGTCCTTGGTCGTCGACAACGACCTTCCGTCGTCGTCGTCGTCGTCGTCGGTGGCGGCGGCGGCGGCGATGGCGGCGGCGGCGTGCCTCCTGATAGCCTCGTTGAGCAACGTGATCTCGTGGCAGACGTCCACCATGCTCGGCCGCAGCGCCGGCGAGTGCTGCGTGCACACGAGCCCGAGCTCGATGAGCTCGACGGCGGCCACGTCGGCCGCCGCCGTCGACATCGGCGACGGCGCTCCCGGCGCCACGGCGCGTGCGCGACGACGGCGGCGACGTCGTGGCGGGTAGTGTCGCCTGACCCAGTCGTGCAGCGTGAGGCCTCGTGGAAGATGACGTCGGTCGGCCTCTTCCCGGTGATCAGCTCGAGTATCATCACGCCGAAGCTGTACACGTCACCCTGTGTAGATGGATGCCCTCCTAATCCATATTCTAATCATAAAATCAAGCACGTAATTAGTAAAGGACTATCTTAAAAATGCTGCAAATTTTAAGAGAAAACTTTCAAATCTAACTATATATATTTGTAATATAATTTCATTATAACTATAATATAATTATATATAATATTAAAATAATATATGCAGCTTTTATATTTAACTTTTTTTTATATTTAATTATATAGAATTATAATATAGTTACACGTAGTTATAATATAACAATAGTGTAATCAAGTTACACTACAACTATGTATAAGTAAACGTTTGAAAGTTTTTTTCTAAAAAACTTGTGACAATTTAGCAATTACGATTAGTAATAAGATGGTGAGATAAGTGCAAGTTAATTGCAAAAAAGTTGTGTGAATGGATGCATGGATGCATGCGACGACGTGTACGTACCAGGCGCGATGTATCCGACCGAGCCTTGCAAGAGTCCGGTGATGGAGTTGCACGGTGCGGACTCGTCGCTCGTGCTGCAGGCGCCGCCGTCTCCGACGGCGGCGGCGCCGGAGATGAGCTTGGCGATGCCGAAGTCGGAGATCACGGCGCGCGATGTCGTCGTCGAGGAGGACGTTGCTGGGCTTGAGGTCGCAGTGCACCACCCTCACCGGCGCGTAGTGGTGCAGGTACGCGAGCCCCTCCGCGACGTCGCTCACGACGCTCATCAGCCGCCCGAAGTCCAGCCCGGTGGGCGCGCCGCCGCCGCGCTCCGGCGGGTAGAGGTGGCCCTCGAGGCTGCCGTGCGGCATGAGCGGGAGGACGAGGGCGTGGAAGGTGGCCGTGCTGCAGGTGGTGATCACCCTGACGAGGTTCTTGTGGCGGGTTCGCCGGAGCACCTCGCACTCCCGCTTGAAGCTGCCGGAGACCTCGCCGCCGCCCTTCGGGTCGAGCACCTTCACGGCGACGCGCGCGCCGCCGCGGAGCGTCCCCTCGTAGACGCGCCGAACCGCCCGCGGCCGATCAGGCTCGACTGGACGAAGCCGCCGGTGGCCTCGGCGAGCTCCCGGTACGATATCCTCGGGTGCTCCCTCTCCGCCGCCGCCTGGTAGTCCTCGACGTCGACGAGCCGGACCGACTGCCGCTTCGCTCTCGCCGCCGCCATCGACCGGCACACCACCGCGCACAGCATGGCGCACACGGCGGCGACGATGCCGACGACGGCGGGGAGCACCGCGCGGCGGTGGCGCGCGCGTCTCGCCGTCGCCGCCCCGCACGCGGCAATGCCGGGGACGTACCGCGCAGAGGCCGGGGTTGCCTGGAAGCCGCCGCCGAGAGGTTCGCGAGCACGCCGGCGCCGCGCGGCACTGCGCCGGAGAAGTTGTTGCAGGAGAAGTTCGCGTCCCGTAGCGACGTCGACGCCTGCAGGGAGGAGACAGGCAGCTCGCCGGAGAGCTGGTTGCGCGACACGTCGAGCACCTGCAGGAACGGGAGCGCCGCGACGGGCGCCGGGAGCGCGCCGCGCAGCGCGTTGCCCGACAGGTTGAGGTACTCGAGCGCGACGCAGCCGCCGAGCTGCGCCGGGATCGCGCCGGCGAGCGCGTTCTCCGACAGGTCGAGCGCCAGGACCATGTCCATCTTGCTGAGCTCGAGGGGGAGAGACCCTCGAGGTGGTTGTTCGACAGGTTCAGGTACAGCTTGAGGCCGCTCATGGCGGCGACGCGCGGAGGGATCCGGCCCTGCAAGCCATTGTAGGAGGAGGTCCAAGATCTCAAGGTTCAGGCAGTCGCCGAGGCTCGCCGGAACATCGCCGGAGAGGTGGTTGTGGTGCAGCATTAGCCGCCTCAGCTGCGTCAGGTTGGGAGAACGTGTCCGGGATGGTGCGGCGAGCCGGTTGCCGGAGAGGTCGACGAGGCCGAGGTGCGGCATCTCGCCGATGGATCGCGGGATCTCGCCGGCGAGGAGGTTTTTGGAGAGGTAAAGCCGCTCGAGCCGCCGCATCCGCGACATCTCCGGCGGGATCGAGCCATTGAGCATGTTATTGGAGAGGTTGAGGTAGGTGAGGTTGACGAGGCCGGCGATGCTGGGCGGGATCGCGCCCGTGATGGCGTTGTCCTCGAGGTGGATTTGCCGGAACTCGCGCGAGAGCTCGCCGACGACGCCGGGAGCTCGCCGCCGAGGTCTTGCCGGCGAGCTCGAGCTCCTGCAAGCGCGTGCAATTCGTCAAGGAGCGGAAGAAGGGGCGAGGTCGGTGTTGCCGCCATGGCTGGACAGGTTGTTGTACGAGAGGTAGAGATACTGGAGCCGCGGCAACCTGTCGAACACCTGCGGCGGCAGCTCGCCGGCGAGGTAGTTCGACTCGAAGTCGACCCACTCGAGCAAGGAGGAGTTCGACAGCGCCGGCGGGATCGGGCCGGAGAGGTCGTTCGACCAGAGGAGGAGGTAGCGGAGGCTGGGGAGGCGGCACTCGCCGGAGTAAGGGATGTCGCCGGCGAGGGAGTTGTTGGCGAGGTCGACGTACTGCAGCGCGGTGCAGTTGCAGAACAGCGTCGCGGGATGCCGCCGGAGAGGCGGTTGCCGCTGAGGTCGAGGAAGTAGAGACGCCGGAGCAGCCCGATGCCGGCGGGGATGGCGCCCTTCGAGGCGGTTGCTCGCCAGGCTCAGCTGCGTCAGCCTCGACAGCGACGCGAGCTCCGCCGGTATCTCGCCGGAGAAACCATTGTTCGAGAGATCAAGAACCGTGACGAACTCCAGCCGCCCCAGCGCCGGCGACACCACGCCGCGGAGCCCCCGCCCGGCGAGCACCAGCTGCGTGACCCGCCGCCGCTCGCCGCCGCCGCCGCCGCACACCACGCCCGTCCAGTTGCAGAACTCCGGCGAGCGTCCCCAGTCGGCGAGAGCGACACCACCGGAATCGGCCGACACATTGGACAAGAAAGCGAGCAGCGCAGACCGGTCGTCGGCGACAGCGGCGGCCGCCATTACTGGTGGTGGTGCGTCGACGGCGACAGCGATCGGCACGAGGTAGCAGATGATGATTGGGATGAGGAGCAAGTTGGCCATTGAGGCCGACATGGCGGTGGCGTGGAGGTGGGCGAGGTGATCATTTGATAGCAACGTGTGCTACAATGCCATGGTTTTTATGGGGGGAAGACGAAGGAAGAAGAAGAGGGGAGGAAGTAGTAGCAAGATTAAAAAAGGGCGGGAGAGGAGGTGGCTGCCTAACTGCTGTAGAAAGGGATTTTCAATTTGGCGCCAAATGTTTTGACTTTGCAATCTGGATAAGGGGTTGTAGTATTGGACATGTGTACATGTACATGGGTTGGTGATTGATCTCATATGCAGCTGCCATTTAGGTGAGTCAAACCTGGGCTAGTTTTGTTTTATCATGGAATTATGGTCCAAATTGTATTGAGATTACTTCTCTGTTGTTTTTCTTTATGTTGCTTGTTTGAGAGAAATGAAAAACATGTAAACTTATGGAACTGTCTATATAACATTTGACCGAAAATCCCCTTAAAAATATGTCAAATACAACAATAGTATAATTATTGTGTAATTATATTGTACTTACAATATTTCTATATAATTGGTGTGTAACTAATAAAGAATGTGTGGTACTTCCTTCGTCCCTAAAAAACCAACATAGTACTGGTGTGACACATCCTAGTATTGATGTGACACATTCTAATACTATGAATATATATATACATCTGTTCAGATTCGTTATACTAAATGTGTCACATCCAGTCTTAGATTTGTTTTTTTGGATGGAGGGAGTACAGTGGAAGCGTGACGCAACCTTAAAGTCTATGGAGTAGGATTGAACTCCTGTAGCCGTGCTTGCTTTTTTTTTTTCCACCTCATACACAAATCTCAGGTCTAATCAGGATCCAAAATCTGACAGATTTTCTCGAGACAATATGTTAAAAGAAATATAGCAATTTCGTAAAGTTATTTATATCAAACGGTTATTGTTAATTTCTATGGTACATGTATTCCTACTTTTGGACTGACATGATCTCAAATAAAAGATTTTTCATGTGCTAATTATTCGTTCTTTTGGTTAACTCTTATCTTGATATGGTTATAATTATTTTGAGATCCATGTAGTTGTCAGACTACATTCTCCTCTTTTAGTCGATTAGTCTATGTCTAGGCCGGATCGTCTACAGTACTACCTAGAAGTACTGTAGCACACGATATGATCCTTCCGTTCTCGATCGAATGGTCTACAGTGCCCCTAATGCGCAGAGTGTTGTTCATCTCTAATGCAGATGATCTGAATTTGTCTATGTTTAGTGCCATCACCA
>CM020183.1:7072668-7113614 GCA_009805545.1 Oryza longistaminata
CCACCACCAATGCACAACCTCTATGCCACCTCACTTCAACACCACCTGGTATGAAGTCAGCCACCACCACCCTCATTCTCTAACACTATTTAACTACGAGACCACTTGTTACATATTATTTAAATTTACCTTTGCAATGTGAAACATCGTACAGTAGTTTCACAAACCAGCAATCGACCTAACAATAAACACACACTATTCAACAAAGTAAAAGCATCTTCTCAAATGAGACACCACATGTCGTCCCTATTTTCTAGCATCTCTAGCATCATCTAACCTTCAAACACCACTATTTGACTTCTCTTTGAGTTGAAAAAAAAAACAAATTAATAAATTAAACTATAGTGGTGGTCGTATTTTTTTTAACTTGTAAAAATTAAATTTGAACTTGCGTTTGTGAAATGATATACTACCTATTAATCTATCTGTTTTTAAGAAAAAGAAAATATAACTATTTAGATGATATGTAAGAAACAAGGGAACATCGATCACGAGATATTAGAACACTGTCCTCTCTCTCTAATTAGTCAGATATCATTTCTACTTAATTTGCAATAGGAAGCATCACACAGTATTTCGCAAACCAGCTGTCGACCTAAGTAAAACTCTGCACGCACGCGTGTTCATTGACCTGTGGAGTCCTCGTCATCACATCGTTTAGGCAGCAGGCCAGGGACATTTAAGCCCCTATATAACACGCATGCGTTTAATTAGTGACCCAACAATTATAAAACTACACTTCCTAAACGCTACCCAAGTCGTACTCTGTTCGTACACGGAGAATCCCCCACATCTCTCCTACTGTATTGCTGCGTGTGCGCGCGTGTGCGGTATGATGTGGCGACCCGTTGCGAAGGATCGCAACGGGGTGCGGTGGTGGGGTTGGGGAGGCTTGTCGATGTTCTAATGCTTCGTGCTCGGTGACAATGACATGCGAGAAACGAGAGAGACAAGCAGAGAAGTTGCTTGATTGATTGATTACTTAACAATATCATAGGAGTATCTTAGAAGCCGAAAGAGTTACTCCTACAGGTCACGTACAGTGGGAGAAGCAGCAGCCGTGATGGTAGTAGTGGTGTGACGTGATCTCTCCAAAGAAAGGCTACTTGCGACAAATCGGCAGAGGGTGACTTCCTACTCCCTTCGTCTCAAAATAAGCGTAAGATAAGTTTTCGCGTTCGACTAAATCGTTCGTCTTATTTTTATTTTTTTTTATGATTTGTATTTTTATTATTATTAGACTATAAAACATAAATTGTAATTATGTTTTTAGTTTTTTTCAAAAAAAATCAAATAAGATGGACGATTAAAGTTGGACACGGAAACTTATGACTGCGCTTATTTTGGGACGGAGGGAGTAGCTAGCTGTGTCACGTCACGTGTGAGAAGAGGTTTCGGCACACGTGTTAGCCGTCTCGGCCATCGAGTAGTTGTTCAATGTTGGAGTTATGCCAAACAGAACTCTACGTGCCCAACTAACATCTCTGTGTAATATAGTTGTCTACATTGAATAAAATCCGCACAAATTTAAGTTTTTTTGGAATGTCAGAACATGTAAGAGTATTGTATGACATTCTCCATTTTTAATATATGACGCCGTTGATTTTTTAAGATATGTTTGATTATTTATCATATTCAAAAAAAATTATGTAATTATCATTTATTTTATTATGACTTAATTTATCATCAAATGTTCTTTAAGCGATTTATTTTTTTATATTTGTATAAAAGTTTTGAATAAGACGAATGATAAAACATTTGTTAGAAAACCAACGGTGTCGTGTATTAAAAACGGAGGTAGTATGTACTATAGGTGTGCCCCACATCCACACTGATGAAAGTTCATGCGAGGGCATTGACTAGGCGATATGTTGTGTGTCCACACTGAGTGAATTTTTCAAAGCCTAAAGTTTTACAGGATGTCAAAACATATCGAGTAGTACTAAACAACATAGGTGTGCCCACGCACCCACACTTGATGAAAGTTAAGGATTGGGCATTGACTGGACAACTTGAAATGTTATTTACATTTTTACATAAGCCAGAAGTGAAAAGGTTATTTGAGTGGAAGGTGAATTGGTCATGGAGATCTAAAGGTCAAACATGCATGCCAAATACTTGATAGCAACAGGCATTGGGAAATATCTAATATAGCAGAAAAAGGCAAGCATAAGTTAATTACGGCATAGTGATTATGGCCTTAATGGACAATCGACATAGCTAAATGTGGTTCAAGCATGTGTCCTATGATCCTATCAAAGTTTAATTATAAAACTTCTATAGAAAACAAAATTACTTAGGTTGCTGGTTGCATGCTTCGGTCATGTTATTGACAGTACATTTCAGCTTGCACATATTCATATTGTCATAACACTATCAGACATGAAAAGGGAAAAGTATCAAATGTACAACCTAGCCATTCTAAAGTATACTGCTGATCAAGCTAAAATAAAATTTCATGGCTTAACATAGGTTCATCAGGGTGGATATCAAACATAGTGCACAAAACTAATGCTTCGTGCTACAATAATTCCATCCTTCAAAGTGAAAATCTTGGTTGGAAAGACATCACCAATCGAAAAAGCCTTTCCAAAAGGCGCAACTAATAGCAGAAGACAAGTAAAAGAACAAAAAAGGAGGCTTCCTGAAAGATAAAAGGGCAAGAATGTGGCTTGGCTTTCTTTTTTAGTGGAGGATGATGCATGTTTCATTAAGTGGTAACACTAAAACCTGAAAAAAAAAATGATATGAACAAGCACATATAGAAGGATAAGGTATGCAAACCTTGTGTGATGGACTATCTCCTACAGGTTTTCTGGAAATGGCTGCAAAAATATAGAGGTGTTCATCTGCAAAAATATTAGTAAGGATACAGATTTTAAAGATGGCAATAACTAGTATGATTTGTAACTATGAATACAGATGATACATGACAGAATAACACTATAGCAATCATTTGTGCTCATAGAGAAGCATATTGAACAAGTATAGACAGGTAGCAGGAGCATAAAGATTTGATCATACGGATTAAAGGAAGATGAAAAATAAAATATGTATTGAGGAAGTCTCATATCTTTCTAATCTGGACATAACATTAGCATTCAGCCACATCTTACGGAAAAGGAAATAAAACTGTATGCTGTTATACACATCCTGTACGACAACAATGTGAACATTCACCCTTGATTAATAGATTTGTCATACACAACAATGGTATACACATCCTGTACGACAACAATGTGAACATTCACCCTTGATTAATAGATTTGTCATACACAACAATGGTGTACACATCCTGTACGACAACAATGTGAACGTTCACCCTTGATTAATACTTTTGTCTTAGGTTCATATCAATATCAACAGACAGTGTCGATTCGTGGCACGAAAACTATTCCATGATTTTGTTCCCTATTTTATTTAGGGAAGAATTGTTACCAATATATGGTACGAGTTCCATGTGATACTAGCAACCTCGCTTGAATTGCCTTTTGTGATCCTGGTAATATCTAATTGTAGCCAAAATATGCTACACATCACTGTAAAAATCTTGAACACTGGGCATTGGGCTCCCAGCCAAGAATGATTTGATGAGAATTAGAGCCTGTTTGGGCCTATGAAGAGGAACCTCATGACCTGCGCCCCTCACAGTCACGAAGTTGAGTCCCTTGTACCCTTGAGTCCAGCCACCAACCTGATTAAACACAAACAGATTCAGAAGCTACAACTGGAGAATAGATTCCCCAAACAACATATATAATTGATCTAGTAACAAACAAATGATAAACACAAAGAATGGTGTAGCCTGAAACAGCTAATGAGCCATATGACTTGTGAGATTTTTCTCCTGGGAGCAAGGGCTCTGCCAGTGATTTCCTGGCTCCCTGCAACTCTAATGCCAGATAATCTCAACTTAAAGCTAGGTGACTAGACCATTAGGAGTTTAGGACATATGTGCCACAAAACCACATATCCACAATAAAACTATGAGTTGTCTAGGACCAGACGTATTGTGCACAAAACAAACCAGAAACTATCAAGCTTTTGAACATTCATGGTGTTTTTTAGTCAAGAAGAGACCCTACCTCACCATCATCGTCATACCAAGCATTCCAAGGGGTTACCGTCGGAAGTTTGAGGGCATTGATGCTGTATCTAGTTGATGTTACTGGAAGCACTGCATCTGTATCTCCACTGGTCAAAGTAAAAGGAAGATCGAAGCAAATAAAAAGGTGTTTATCTTGCAGAACAAAAAGGGAAAAAACTTGCAGAATGACAGCGAATTCTGGGGAAAATAATGTATGCAGGATATCAGTTGTACTTGCCATGACAAATTTATACCCACCTTTTTATATCCTAACTATTTTTTGAACATAGAACCAATTGAAGCAGGAAGCTATGGTAGCAAATGAAATGGATCTAACTTTGGGTGCCTGAGTGGACAAAGACCTATTAAGTACACAATAATACAAAGCCAGGAATCACCTGAACACCCATATACGAAGACCATACTGTATAAGTTCATGATAGATATGCAGCACAGATCTTTCGCAGTCCTTCCAGTTAGTGTTAACAACATCACTGCCAAGAATGTTAGTGTCAACAAGTTAATAGATTAGACAAGAAAAAAACTAGTTTCCTGACCTTCTTATCAACAAGAAGTGACTTCGAAATTCATGCTTTCCAATTTCAGTTACTTGGAAACACTAGATCACAATAATATATTAAATCGTGCCTTATTGGTCTGAAAAATAATGAACTTAATCTAGGATGCCTAAAAATACTCAGACTCAAATTCAAATAGAATTCTCCCAATGCCACATTTTTTACGACATTGGAAAGTCCTACATCGAGGGGGTGGGTGGAGCTGTGGAGGCGGGGTCAAATTTTAATCCTGATAATATATGGAAATAATTGCAGCTATGAAAAGGCAAGAGCCTTCCACGAGGTTAATTGTAGAGATGTGATAAATAATCCTCTTCAAAAGCATGAAGAAATGAATCATCATTAGTAC
The DNA here is from genome assembly GCA_009805545.1 of Oryza longistaminata. Taxonomy (NCBI): domain Eukaryota; kingdom Viridiplantae; phylum Streptophyta; class Magnoliopsida; order Poales; family Poaceae; genus Oryza; species Oryza longistaminata. The sequence continues at coordinate 7,077,683 of CM020183.1, forward strand.
TCAAGCGTGCCACAGCAACAGTAATATCAACCGAGTTTCCAAAAAACATAAGATTTACCTGCAGGTTTCCCATTTAGATTTGTTGATGATCGGACTAACATGAAGTGCCTTTTGCACCTCAGCCAGATTGAAGTATACAGTTGAATGCTTTTCAGTGCATGGATCATACCGCTCTCCCATTTTTCCAACAGACTATAAAAAGAAGCCATCACTGTGAATCAGATAAATACAAACATATACATAGAGGAGTTTATGAGCAGTGTGCGACCAATTGCACGCAATACAAATGCATATGGTCAGATCAAGAAAGTTTCACCTGCTTGTATAAAATCAGTTTTTGTGCCCAAGCTCAGAACTCTTTTGGACGTCTTTTTTAAGTAGATAAAATATGGTGCCTTTCACTATACTGTTTTTTCTTTTTTTTTTTCTGGAGAAAAGCATTACGATTTTCTTGATTCCACTAGAGTTACTTAGCAACCACCTCAATGCATGCATGGCTAAGTATTAAGACCATTAAATTTATTTTACTAATATCATGTAAATGTAAAATATTAAAACTCAACTTGAGTTGCAGGAGCTTCAATACTTACATGTAACCTTTTCATGACTTTGTTCCTTGAGGAGGCAAAAGATGCATGGCAAGTAGGTGTGAAGATGCTATACGAATCGATATTCCCAGCTTCGTCACTAGCAATGTCAAGAATCTTATTGCACTGTGAAGATGTATGCACAAAGGACTCGTAGTCACAGAAAACATTCAGTAGCCTGTATGTTTGATCAGAAATCAAGCCATTGGTCCACATGAATTGAAATATGCCAAGGTGATCGTGGAAATCATCGAACAGAGCATTTCCTACCTGCAAAAACATGTCATTACATACAAAGAAAATAAATTAAATAATACAGTTTTGAACTAAGAAATCAAAACATATGCTTTGCTACTTTTGAACTAAGCAATCAAATTGCATAACAAAATTAGAGAACTAGAAGCAAAAGCACCAAAGCCATACCATATAGCCCTTTAGATTGATCGATTTGTCTCCAGTGGCTTCATGGTGCCTCTTTATAGCTTGTGCTAATTGAGGAACATAGTGGCCTAACCAATTAAGATTTAGTTGGGCTTAATTTTTTAAATAGTAAATACAAGAAACAATGGATGATATAGAAATAGAAGCTCATAAAATAGTCACTGACCAGCATAACTCTCTCCTGTCACGTAGAACTCACGGCCTTTATACTGAGGAAATCGTTCAATCCACTTTGTTAAGAATGTCAAAGAATCATTGGCTGTGAAACAAGAAGAATATCAGTGAGCAAACTCTAATATTGTTACATCTGGGGGACATAAATTTCATTTCAACCACATGAAAAGCAAAGTGAAAGTACCAGTCCTGGCATCCCCATTATTTAATATATCATCAGAGGCGTTTGAGTACGAATAACCAACACCAACTGGTGAATCAAGGAACAAGATATTTGCCACTGCAAAATTTCAGGAATCGTTAACAAGTATATCATACCAACAACCAATCTAGTAGTCCAATAAGTTATAAGACTGATATAATATATGCACTCCAGGGAGACTAGAATTAAGAGAGAGAGAGAAAATGCGAAGGAGGGCCAAGCATCTTCCTTTTTTATGAAGAAAAGTATCCAAGTTCATCCTGACAACTAGTAGTAGGGTGTATCAAAATGATAAAAATAAGAGAAGGCGATACCATATAAAGGATTTAAGTTAGTAAAGGCAATTTTGCTTCTGTTGAATATTACCTTGGTTCCACGAATAGGGATTCAGATGTACACCCTGTCCGTCTGCATTAACATGAAAAGGTCCCACTTCTTCCGCAATGCCATATGCAATTGATGAGCAACCTGGCCCTGGAAGATTAAATGCAGTAAAGTCAGTAGTGTGCTCTCAGAACTCAAGGATCGTAGCACTGCAACCAAATGAATTTCATGGAGAAACTAATGCATAATATTCCAGTTAAGGTTCTTAATTATCATTTATCAATACCACAAGAAAAAAAAATCAGATTCACCGACAACAACTTGCCTCGTGTAAGAATAGAAAAGCTGTCCTGGTCATCTTGAAATATTTTAAGAGAGAAACCATTTTATGCCACTGAGTTTACTCTAGTTCAACAATTTGCCATCGACTCCATCTATAATATGCCACTGACTTTGTCAATTTTTTATATAATACACCATTGGAGTGTATACTTTTCAAAAACTGCCTAAAATGCCTTTCAAGACTTACAAGAGGTTACAATTGATTGACCTACAAAAATATAAAAAAATTTGCGTAGCCTCCTTATATAATATAGAACTGTGTGTATATTTCAAGATTTTTATTTTGCATGTATTATCTTTAAAAAATATAATTTATGTTTTATATGCTAATAGAATACTCTTGTGTTAATGTTCTTTTTGTACATCATCATTCACATGTTATATAATTTTTGTATGCAACTATCTTTCGTGTATGTGATTCCTCTTTCATATGCTATATAAAATAGCTTTTTAAAAAAAAATTGAAAGAAAATCTTAAAATATACACACAAACTTTAATATTTTGTAAGAAGGCTAAGTACACAAAAACTTTCATGTTTTTTAGAACTTCTAGTGGGTCAAATAATTGTCAATTCTTGTATGACTTGAAGGGTATTTTAGGCATTTATTGAAAAGTATCCACCCCTTGTAGGAAAAAAATGATAAAGTCAGTGGCATATTATAGAGGGAGACAAAGTCAATAGCAAATCGTTGAAGTTAAGGTAAACTCAGTGGCATAGAATAAATTCTCTCATATTTTAACTATAAGAAATTAGAATAAGCTGGCTTTAGAGGATGTATATGAATGCTGTGTAGTGGAAAATTTTGATAGCTATTGCTGGAAGCTTGGAGGTTAGTTCAGTAAAGCCTAGTACATGTGAAAACAAAAGGGAAAAATCACAAAATTAAACTATAAGAGTTCTAAATAAGTGCTAATTGTGGTGCCCAAATGTGAAATACGATATGAATCAATAATAAGAAAAACTATACCAATTTTAAAAACCCGAGGACCATACTAAAAATATTTGCCCTTCCGTATCTCCAAAATAAAAATGAGTTTTTTAGTAAGAAATGAAAATGAGTTTGATCCGGAAATTGTGTAGAGACAACAGCCCCTCCTCATCGGAAGAAGATTACTGTTCACCGTGACTGACATGTGGACCCATCACTCTCGGGCCCACATGTCAGCCACTACGTCGGACCCCCCCTCCCCGGAACGAATTACAGTTACTTGTGCATTTCTACCACATCAGTAATAACTAAAACCCTCCAGATATCAAATCAACTAATCCCCATGTACTAGTCTTAGCAATTTAGCATAATCCCCACCCCCAAAATCCCAAATTGTGCATCTGAATACTGCAGAAGAAAGCTGTTCATCAGATAAGGAATCAACGGAAGGTAGCGACTTTCCCCCAACCACGAACGCAACAGCTATTCGTCGTGCGTCTCGGACTCGGATGAGAAAACAGCAGCAGCAGCAGCAGTACAAGTCAACAAGAGACCAAATCGGAGAGGCGGGGCAGTGGCGGCGGCGGGCGCTCACCTCCGTTGAGCCAGAGCACGAGGGGCTTGGACGGCGGGTCGTCGGCGGCCTCGAAGAACCAGTAGAAGAGCGAGGCGCCGCGCTCCTCGCTGACGGCGACGTACCCGGCGTACTGCGCGAACCCGACGTCGAAGTCCTGCCCGGGCACCCGCTCCACCCGGTCCCGCTCCTGCTCCGCCCGCCACGCCTCCGCCTCCCCTCCGCCGCCGCCGCCATCGGAGGCGGAGCACACCCCTCCCACCACCACCACAAGCAGGAGCACGAGGAGGGAGCCGATGGGGCTCGTCGCGGCGATCTCGGAGAGAGTGGCTTGCGTGCTACCAAGTGGGGGTACTAGTAGTAGTAGCTTGTTATAATGAGCTACTATTCCCCTCGAAATTTTATTTTATTACTACTCCCACCGTTTCAGGTTACGAGACTTTCTATCACCGTCCACATTTATATAGATGTTAATGAATTTAAGCACATATATGTCTAGATTTATTAACATACTCCCTCCATACTCATAAAGGAAGTCGTTTAGGACAACGATACGGTCTCCAAAACACAACTTTGACTTCTTATTTCTATAAAAATATTTATTGAAAAGTGATATAGTATATTTTTACGAAAGTATATTTCAAGACAAATCTATACATATAATTTTTATATTTTCAAACTCAACAACTTGAGAGTTATTCATGATTTATATTCTCAAGGTTTAACTTAAACATTGTCCTAAACAATTTCCTTTATGAGTACGGAGTAGTATATATGAATGTGGACAATGCTAGAAAGTCTTATAATATGAAACGGGTGTAGCACTTTTTAAATTTTAAATTTTAAAAATAAATATTTTTAAAACTTATTTGTAAACTACTCGCTCCATCCCATGATAAGCTCATTTTTAGTTCGTCCAAAATAAGTTTGCTTTTAAAGTTATATTATATCAAAGTATGTGAAAGTTGGAAATAATTGTATCGGAATTTGATCAAGTATGGATGAGTAGGATGAGTGAAAAATAAACTTATTTTATGACGGAGACAATATAATAGAGTTTGATTTTATGAGATATGAAAGTATCCTTTCCATTCTATAAAAGAAAATCAATCCTAACTACAAACCTAGATTTTAAAAATAAATTTTTAAGTAACATATTTTTAAAAATTAATACAGTAATAAGTTATTCCCCTCGTAGTCTCTCGTGGAGTACTGGAGTGGTGGGCTCACCTCACCTTCGATGGCGGAATGATTGGTGGGTGGGTGGGTGGTACGGCTGTGTGTGTTTTTTTTTTGGGGGTTGCGTGCGCCTCAGCATTTTGGTCGCTCGCCGGCGGAAGCAAAGGAGGAAAAAAAAATTTTCGCGGGAAGAAAAGGAGGAATCTTGGGGGCATCATCGGCGATGGGGACGTGCGACTGGGCAATTTTTTTTTTCATTTTTCAATTCTACTCGCTTCGTAAAAAAAATTAAGTTTAAATTTTGTCAAAAAAAAAAACAACTTCTACCATCTTCTCTACCCTTAGCACATAAAATAAATGTTTTATCACTTCGATATATTTTACTCCATCCGTCCTAAAAAAACGCAATCTAGGGTGTGTTTAGTTCACGCCAAAATTAGAAGTTTGGTTGAAATTCGAACGATGTAACAGAAAAATTGAAAGTTTGTGTGTGTAGGAAAGTTTTGATGTGATAGAAAAGTTAGAAGTTTGAAGAAAAATTTTGAAACTAAACTCGGTCCTAGTATTAGGATGTGTCACGTCATAATACGAGGTTGAGTTCTTTTTTTACGGAGGAAGTATCTATATATAACTCTTACTATTTTTTTAATGATTAAGGGTATTTTAATCATTCTCACTCTCCACTAATTTTACCTTGAGATGCTAGAAATTGATTTTTTTTTTTAGCACTGAGGAAGTAGGATCGAAGGTGGGCCACGTCAAACAAAATGACAGCCATGGATAAAATGAATTCAGATTTTAGCAGATATTCAGATATAATATGAATTCAGGTTTGAGCGGATATTGGCCCTGCTTGAAACAGTTTTTTTATTATTTTTTTACACGACAGATTGTTTATTTGATTTAACGTAATATCAAGTGGTCTAAACAAATCACTGGAAGAAATGTTCTTGAGAATCGTATTTTCACGAACGTGACACAAATATCCGTCGCAAAAATCTAGAAAAAGAAAAGCGAAGACAACAGGGACATTATGTGAATTCATATCTTTATGGATCTTTTTCTTTCATAGAAAATACTCACACAAACCACTAAATACACAAATGCTCAACACATGTTTAAATGGACGAAATTAATACTACGTCGAGAACTAAAGATTCTAAGAAGAGGATGATAAAAATATAAAAAAAAGTTTCTCATATTCTAAACTCTACTTCATTTTTTTAATTCATTGAAGCAGTTTAATAGTAGAGTAATTACTAGCTATAAGTTTGTATTATAGGCAATATATATTTTAAAAACGCTTATATTTTGGGATGGATCGAGTATTTCACTATTTGTGGGTCCCCGTAGGTAGTTGGGGTTACCGCTAGGTACATGAGTAGTGGTGGTGGTACTAATGCTATCTTCTGTATTAGTATAGATTTGTAATTATTAAGAATGTTTTCTGTATTAGTATAGATTTGCAATTACTAAGAAATTTCTCAGATAGGATTTAAATCACTGATATCACTAAATTTTGTTGAGAGTGTACCCATAGACTTAGTGGTGGAAGAATTGAAAAGGACATTTCTTTAAGGAAAAAAATCCGTGCCAATTGAATTTCTACTTAACCAGAAAAATTTCGAGCACCCCTTTAGAAACTCTACCCTCCAAGATTTTTTTTTTTGGATGGTATTTACCTATCCATTTCACATTCACCACGTTAGCATCGAACCAAGTACATCAATTCAACTTTACTCGATACCACCAAAACAAAAAATTGATAATATCTACCTATTCATCTCACGTGCACCACGCTAGCATCGAACCAAATACGTCAATTCCAATTTACTCCCTTGGAGGCTCATTCGATTTAAATGATATCCAAATAATCATTATTGTATGAATTGAAACCTTACAATTTTTTCTTTATGCATCATTCATATATCCTTCCAAATTCACAAGAATAATGGTAGGATTCTTAGCATGAAGTGAGATCTCTTAGAAAAATTCATATGGATTAGAGTAGTGTCATTCTGTTTTTTTTATTTTTTTTTCTATTCCTATAATTTGAAAATCTTATGTACTGAATAAGCCCCTAGGTGTGTTTGAGATGAAGAAAAATAACAAGATACGCAAAACTAGATGAGTCATTACTCATTAGCGCACGATTAATTGAGTATTAACTATTTCAAACTTTAAAAATGATGAAGATGATTTTTTGAGGTAACTTTTCTATAAAATTTTGGGAAACACGTGTATAAAAAACGACATAGTTACTCTCTCTTTCTCTCTCTCTTTTTTCTGCCGAACGCAGCCACAGAGCTGCAACCGCATAGCATAGTTTTGCTACTCCTACTAGTTATTATGATGGCAGCCAGGGGTGGATCCGGCGTGGGTATTGTGGGGGACTCGAGCCCCCCTACCCCGCTGGATCACCATTGATAGAAGAGGAGATGAAAGAGGAAGAATAAGGAGAAATAAAGAGTAGGGGGACTGAAGAAGGAAGAATGAAGAAGGAAGAATGAGATGAGTCCCCCTTAAATCTTTGTTCTGGATCTGCCCCTGATGGCAGCTACATCAATATAGCCATAGCAATATACAACAATCTTAATCGTAACACGCCTAAGTATCGAACAAAACTGACTCTTGATGTGTCTCCGTCCCACAAAAATAATTGACCCTGATGCATGAGCAACGTTACAAATACTAAGTGGGTTCCCACTTATTCAAAACGTTTATATTCGATACTCAACTTTGGTTGAGTTTGTTACGAGGAGATGGGAACAATTCTCCTGCGCACGGAAAACGGAGCGGTCTATTAGTGCGTGATTAATTAAGTATTACTCCATCTGTCCCATAATATAAGCAGTTTTAGAGTTAAACACGGCTATTAAGAAAGTAGGTAGATGAGTGGTGGAGGGTTGTGATTTGATGAACAGTGGAGGTATGTGGAAAAGGTAAATGGTAAAGGGTTATGATTGGTTGAGAAGAGAATATTGGTGAAAAAATTGTTATATTTTATAACGGAGGGAGTAGCTTTTTTTTTTTTAGCGGTATTCCTGCAGCTCCACCCTCGAAGCAAAGCTGCAACAGAGAGTGACCGTACGGAGCTAATCAGAACTAAGAAGAATGCGACTTTCTTTGGTGCCCTGATTATCTGTCCGTAGTCCGGACTGGTATTTTGTTCTTAAAGATTAAGTTAGGTTTTATCGGTACAGTAGACTTGGAAGCAACCTGTATCCGTGTTAACAAGGGATTCGATCTGGTAAGCTCTCTGCATCGTAGTGCTGTTTCGTATAGAAGAAAAAACAGCATATAGCAAGCATAGGAGTACACGGTTCTCTCACGAAATTCCAGCTTCTAACAGTATGTTGCTGAAATTCAATCCAATCAACAGCATGGACGCTGGGTTGTACTTCCTCCGTTTCACAGTGTAAGTCATATGAATGTGGAAAATGCTAGAATGACTTACATTGTGAAACGGGAGAGTAGCTGAGATCACATTCGTTTCGCATGTTTTCCACAATGTTTTACAAACTAGCAAAGGCAAAAGCTTTTGTCCTTTTTTGTATTGATAGAGCAAGGACATATTTCCACATTTGAGCCTGTCATATTTGAACTTTGGCAGCTCCATATTGCTGCAGTTTGGCATTCAAAAATCTCCATTTTGATAAGAGGATGCACGAGTTAGTTTTTAAATTAGTAACATATAATCGTGCATTACAATACATTTCATATATATAATTAGAATGGGTTGTACCTAAACGTGTTCTATGACTGAGGATATATTAAGGCCTTGATTGGATCCGGAGGGCTAATAATCAGCCCTCTGAAATCTTGCTATTTAGAAGTATTAAATGTAGATTACTAACAAAACTCATTCCAAAACCTCTAGGCTAATTTACGAGACGAATCTAATGAGCCTAATTAATCCATGATTCGCTATAGTGATGCTACAATAATCATTCATTAATTATGGATTAATATACCTCGTTAAATTCATCTTGCGAATTAGCCTAGGGGTTCTGCAAGTACTTTTGTACATAAACTTTATTAAATACTCCTAAATAGTAAGATTCTGGAGTGATAATTATTAGCCCTCTGGATCTAAACAAGGTCTAAGAGTATGAATTGAAATTCAGCTGCTTGCGGATAGGAGGAGAAAATTTATATGTGATTGCTTATTGGGTGGTGGGAGGAGAGGAAGGCGGATGAATATGCAAGTAGTACTATGGAAAAAAGTAAAAAACAACTAAAAAATATTTTTTCTACTATTTTCAAATTGGAGTAGTCCTCCTCCTTTCTCACCATCATAGTTTCCTCACATAAGAAACCACCTCCCTAAAAATACTAACCAAAAAATATATTATTAGCAAAAATAAAAAAAGGATAAAAAACTGAACAAATTACAAATATGTTACAACGCATGGCCATGGTATCTCTACTATCTCCTAAAGTGGAATTGCTAACCTTCTATCGACAGAAAACCCAACTCCAAATCTTGCAGATTTTGGACCACTGGATAACGATTCGTGTCCCAGGACTTCTCTTCCAACTCCGGCGACCTCCTCTTCTTCTCTGATGCTGGCGACACCCTATTCTCCGGGTTGGGGGGTGGTGGGAGGGGTCAGGGGGAAGAGGGGGGAGTTCGGCGGCTTTAGAGTGATGGTCGTGGGAGGCAGCAGCCCGGCGGTGGGCAACGAGGCGGTGGCGGCGCCGTCGAAGCCGCAGGGTCGAAAGCTGGCAGTGGGCCGGTGTAGCAGGGTAGGCGGCAGGGGCAAAGCGGAAGGGCGTGTTAGGAGGAGGCGGTTGTGGTGGCACCCCGCCGCCGGAGACGGGGAAGACGGCGGGGCCGCCAACAGCTTGAGGAAATAAGAGGAAAGGGAGGGGAGGGGCTGGCTTGGGGGGGCTCCCGCGCCATTGACGCCCTTCGGCCAACCGGCGAGGCGGGCGGTGGCGGCGGGGGATCGGACGGTGGTGAGATGGAACGCGAGCGGGGAGTGGCGGCGGAGTAATGCGCGAGGGTGTGGGGAACGGGAGGAAAGAGTTAGGGTTAAGGCTCCGTACGAATCTTATAGCATATCCAACGGTCCAAAATTTGAAAGATGGGAGGTGGGATTTTCTGTCGACAGATATATAGACAGTCCCTAAAGCATCTAAAAACAGAGTCTTCCTCCATCCTCTTCTCTCAAGTCTCAACGTGCGCAGTACGTTCATATGTAAAAAGTAACCACTGTCCATCCTAACTATATGCGCTTCTCCCATTAATATACGGCCTTCTAGTATACCCCTAATTATATGTATATCTCTAATTATATAAACCTATATACTAATGCAATGCTAGAAAGTCTTGCATTACGGAGGGGAGTCGTATAAAAACAAAATATCGACTTGCATTCACTTTATTGGGCCTCCATACCCTTATACTGGGCCGCAATCCAAACATTGGGCCATATTCCGCCCACGCAGACCACTCGACCACACCACTCTTTTTTTTTTTTCCAATTTCACACGGATCCCCGAATTCTCTTTGTTTCGAACGCACGCGACGCGAAGCACACCACCACTCGCCTCCGCTTCGCCGCCGGCCGCGCGCCCCAACCACCACCCCACCCACCCACCCACCCACCGCCGCCGCGCCGCGGCTGCGGCCGCCGGGAGACGCGGGCGGCGGAGGTTGCCGGGCGAGAGGCAGGCGAGCGAGCGAGCTGCTGCTGGGTTTGGAATCGGGAGGAGATGAGCGGCGCGGCGCTGTGCGCGGCGCTGACGGAGCTGGGGTTCGACGGGGAGGACCCGCTGGACGCGGACGCGCTCGAGTGGCCGTTCCAGTACGAGGAGGCGCGGCCCCTCCTCGCCTGGATCTGCTCCTGCCTCCGCCCCTCCAACGTCCTCTCCCCCTCCCACCTCGCGCAGTGAGTTGGGGTCTCGATTTGGCGGTTGTTGTTGTTGCTTGCTGCTGCTTATGCTTAGGATGAACCAGCTGGAATGTGCGTGATTCTCTGCTAGTTGGTGTCCACACTGGATGCTTGCAGCGCGGAATGGGGGCATATGGTGGTGTGGGTGGTTGCGGGATTCGGAGAGCTGATGGAGGTGGTTTGCTAGGGTTCTAGATGTGGGTTTGTGCTTCTATGAGAAAAAATATGGGGGGATTAGTGAGAATTGTCAGGCTTTTACAGTAGCTTTTTTTTGAAGATTTTGCTGTAGATCTTGATCGGGTTGATTAGTTGCACATTTGAATCTAGTGTTTGGCATCTTGGTAAGTTCATTGGTAGCTGCATTTTTGCTCGTTGGCATGTTTGATTCTGAAGACTTTCTGGCTTTTGTTTCTCCGAGGATTGTTCACTTGGACAGTGTGCCCATTTGAGATAATGAAAAAATGGATTGTACAAATGTGACATATGGCAATGCCGCATCGAAATTCTACTGGCATCTCCTTTTCCTGGCACAATGGTCAATGGGGCTTTAGAAGTGACCTATGCCACATAGAGATCACTTATGATAGTTTCTATGCTTTTGATTCCTTGCCAACTTCATTCAACCTGCAGCTAAGTTTTCCGTAGGATTCCTGATTTTTTACAAATTCATTTTGAATTGACATCTTAAACACATAGCAGTACTCAACATCCTGCGGAACTATTGGGCAAACTTTATCAAATCATCTGCGGCATTGTGTTGAAATTTGAAAAACTTGGTTTTTACTATATCACTATCGTGCATGAGATGCTTCTAAATTTACATTTTCACTCACACCTGCATTTGTATTGTGTAATCATGGATGAACCAGGACAATTTACCATTGTTTGGTTGCCATATTTAATTAGTAAGATATTTGCATAGATGACTTCTAAAGCTTCCCCTGCTTCTTTTGCTTGAGTTATTCTCAAATGACAAAATAGATTTTGCATTGCAGGTATGAGCAACTTGTGGAAGAGGGTAGGCTGCTAGAGGTATATTCACCAAGACCTTTCTGGAACGTATAATTTCTGTGATCTTTAACAGTATAGGATGTTGCGGAGCTACTCCTGTCAGATTGTGCAACCACGGTTCCAACTTCCAAATGTTGGATGCCTCTAGGACAGGAGTTCCAGTTTGTGAACAACTAAGATATTAAAACAGTTTCCTAGATTTTCTGGCAAAATATCAGATATTAGCCAGTTTTCAATGGTTGTCATGGGATGCTGAACCTCAAGGAACTATTCCCATTCGAGATTGGGTTTTTGTTCTTTACATTCTATAACATAAGCTGTATTGTCCGCTTGTGTTTTTGAACACTTATGTCTGCTAAACCTTAAAACTCATGCTATCATTGGCATTGTTTTCTCAGGGTGAGGATTTGGACTCTGCTTTTGATAGTATTTCAGCCTTTTCAAGCAAGAAAGATAATCAAGAGGCTGTATTTGGATCAGAAGAAACAATCCTTGATATCCGGTATGCTTGGAAGTTCAATCTTATAATATTATAGTGGAAATTGGCATCACCATTGAACACTTACGACATTTACATTGATTTTTGGGCTCAAATCCTAGAACCCAACTGAAATGCGATTATACCTCAGTTTTTATAGGGGAAAAAACTTTGTCCTTTCAGAATTTATATTCCAAATGGAGCACACTACTGAGAACCAATTTCTCAAAAAATCATACTAGGACCAGATTTTGAATCGTGTTGGAAATGATAATTTAACTAGTATAAAACATTGAAATCTCAAAACAAAAAAACAATAAATCAAGTAAAATAGCTGTTTGGTGAAAAAGAAACTAGCCAGGTAACGCAGACCATACCACTCTAAGTCCATGACTAAAAATTCCAAAATGTGGAGAGCTATGTCAAGACACTAGTATTTTGTAGTTTGGTTTAAACTTTAAAACTCCTGTGCTGAGCCCGGTTCCTGTCAAATGCTAGCTAGTTGAAGTTACCAATTGGACATTGGATGTGCTTTTCCTGACATGTATTTTATTATGCTATTGTTGCAGAGAAGCAAAACTAGCATACAGAGCTGAGGTTTTTGAATTACAGAAGCAGCTTGCGCGGCAACAAGCACAGTTTGATTTGCTTGCAGGGCAAGCTTCTACTCTTATCCAAGGCAGACGGGCACGTGTAACTGCCATGTCTGCAGTTAGTGGGCAACTTATATCATTGGATGAACAACTTTCTTCTAGAAACTTAGAGGTATATTTCATTATGTTGCATCTTATATTTTTCTTTCCAACAATCTCCATAATTTTGATCTCCTATTAGTATCTCCTTAAAAAGATTGAATGTGGAAGTTCTATCTCAATCATATGCTTTGTTAACCATGATTCATTTCTGAACAGTGGCATATATTTATTTATGCAATAAGATATTTAAGATATCTAGAGTTTCTTTCATGAGGAAATTGTTCAATTAAGATGATTCATTATCTTCTAACTTTCAGATGAATGCAGTTCTCGGAAGAATCACTGCTACTACCCAGGAATTGGCCCATTATCATTCAGGAGATGGTATGCTCTTTACTTATAGATAATAGTTCTGTTGTTTTTTTAGCTTATTTTGCAGAAAATAGTAAGGGGGTATTCTACTGGTATAATTATACAAACATATACGTAAACTACATATATGGAGGGGTCCAGGACTCCAGGATTAATGCTACCTTTATATGCATGCAACTTAAGAAAGAATAATGCAGCCACTGATGGCTTACGAATCATCAGACAACAAGAGCATAGAGAACTACAGTAATCAGAATGGAATCCTCTTATTATGTACTGTGGCTAAGAAATTTGAAATCTTAAAAACAAGTACCCATCCCAAACAGCTGTTAACATTCCATGTTTTCTTAGAGTTTTCTTTCACATTTATCTATTTCTTAATACTAACACTTATATGAACATTGTGTTTTATCTAATAAGATTCCTCTATAACTCATTCATCATTCATATGTGCAGATGAAAGTATATACTTGGCATATTCAGACTTCCACCCTTATGTTGTTGGAGACTTGGCTTGTACAAAGGAGCTGAACCGCTGGTTCTCGAAGCAATTTGAGAAGGTAGGTTCTCTGTGGCTGTCTTGTTATTCTCAGCTTACTTATTTATTTAACACTTATTCTGCTTATTTATTTATTTAACACTTTATGTCAGGGGCCATTTCGACTTGTTGCTGAGGAAGGGAAGTCCAAATGTTCCTGGGTTAGTCTTGACGACATCACCAATGGCTTGATAAGAGGTAATATGCTTGGCACAGCCGCTGATGCGAGCACTCGATGATATGGAAAATGCCAACGCACAAGTTGAAGTTTCTGTGGAGGAAGTAACGAAGGCTCGCACCCAAAAGATAAAGGTATTTAATTCATGTCCTTTTCCCTAGTCCCTACCAAATAACATGCAAAGCTTGTGCGTTACATGTTCATCTATAACCATCATGGTCTCAATTACATATTTAGATCTTTGAGAATCGCGCTCATGAAGTTGGGAGGGAGAGGCAAGTGTTCGTGGATTTCTTCAGCAACCCCGAGCGACTCAAGAATCAAGTCAGAGAGCTTACCTCCCGTGTGAAAGCTCTCCAGGAATAGATAGATAGATTATCCGTCGTCTAGTTTGGTAAGCACATGAGATTCAATCTCTACCCCTGTTGCTCATCTCCAAGCCATAAAATCTCACCCTCTGTTTCTAGCATTTGTGTGCCAGGTCGTCCCGCGAAATGGGAAGCAGCAGCCAAGCTCGATTTTTTTTTTTTTTTTAAAATAGAAGCTCGAAATATGCTGTTGCTTGTAAAGTTTCCCTTCCTCCAATGCGAAGTTTTGGGAACCATCGGTTAGAGCACAGCTGTTGTTATATTTTGGGGATGCAGTCGTGCTTGTTGTAAAGTAACCACGAGCCCGTTTCGTCGTCTGATTGATATTCAGGCTAGATGGTGGTTGTACATTTGTGTACTGGTGTTGGAGAGTCGAAAACTAGCATTGCTTAGTGTGTATATTAGATTGATCTTCAATTATTTGAACACTAGTAATATTTGTTGCTAATGAGCCCTATATTAGATTGATCTTCAATTATTTAAACACTAATATTTGATGCCAATGTGCGCTGTGAGGGTTCCTTCAGATTTAGACTGAAAAGTAATTGGGACTTGTTCTTGCTCGCCGGTGACGCTGCAAGCTTCATGCTCCGGGATTAGGGATCAGGGATCAGGTGACCAAATCAAAATCAATATACCTCAGCATTGAAGAAAGTTGTAAACAATTTGACTTGAATTCTAATTTTGCACAAGGGCAAGCCCGAGTTAAAAAGAACCAATGAACACTTTATCCACGACCCATAGCAAATCCTGAAAGATACCGACACGATCCGAAGCAACCTAATCGATTACACATTTACAGGGTGGATACTGAAGACTAAGAACAGCTCTCTCATCTCATCCACAGAAGACAAGAGAGGGGGGGTCGGGCTGGCTTATTGCTCAGGTACAAATCTCTTTTTACAGAAGCTTCCCTCATTTAGGGAATGAGGAATTGAGGATCGAAGTCCTGGGATATCCAGACTCAATTCTCAGAATCCTCGGGTATCTTGAAAAGGAACTGGGGCAACGAGGCGATGCGGGGAAGATTCATCAGCAGATCTCCGAAGGAGTCCTTCCTTGACATGGCTGGTGGCTGAGCGGGACCTGTAGTTTTCACTGTGGATGCAGCCGAGCTAAATTCTTCATCGGAACCTTCGGTGCCATCGCCTCCAATGCTATCACTGTCGTTTGGTTCAGGCTTTGGCTGGGCCACCGGTGGCGTATCTTTCTGAATCAAACAGCAGAGGGAGTCCACCCTCGCCATCAACGATCTCTCGTCGGATGTCGATGCCGGTGGGCCCTGTGCATCTCCGAGAAGGTACTGAGCGATCTCCTCCAGTGTTTCTTTTGTTGGCACCTCGTTGCTGGGCAATGTAGGATTGACTGATGTGATCTGCTCCGAGATGCAGTTTCCCAAGTGGTTTACCAAATCATCCACTGACATAGACGGTCTAAGCCCAGGCACTTTCAGTTGACTCCACCAGCTGGGGATATTTAACTCTGGAGCACCATTTACGTTTCTGCTGACTCCCTGAACGTTCACTGCACTAGGTCCTGGTAAATAACTATAGAATTAGAAAATTCAATCTTGAACACAAGAGAATTTTGTGTAGAAGGCATTGTAACTTATAATCATATTATAACTAGAAGTACTAGGTCAGCACATCAGTCTAACTACATGTGTAATTTAATTGAACAGATATGACGCATCTCAGATGACCAAAAAAATTGTGGTGGAGAATCTATTGAAGTAACTAAATGTAGTAATTCTGAGAAAAATTGCGATGCATCTACCAGCAATATATCTAGTCAAAGACAGGAAGTGCAAGAAGAGGGACAGTGGAAATGGCATCATGGGCAATTTACCTGGGTTTCCTGGCTGAGCAAGAAATCCTGCTTGCGTTGCAATGGAATCATTGACTTCGATCTTAGCAGACATGGATGAACCAGCACAGGGTGACAGAGAACCTGAAAACCCAGATAATTCATGTTCGTCTTTCAAATTAGTAAAACCTTGGCACTTCGATTCAACTGGGTCCTCAAATATAGAGCATCTGGGTTCAAAAACGGGAGAGTCCAATATGATGTCTGGTTGCTGACTCAATTGGTTTAGCCGCTGATCACACTGGAGAAGCTTTTCAAAGTTTTTGCTCAACAAGCTTGAAGGGCACTGTAGAAAATGCCTCCTGCAATTTTTTTGGAAACACTGAATATAAGAGGGTGGGGTGGGGTGGGGGGCGCATCGAGATTGGAAGCTCAGCAAGTAATAAACTGAAATGGAATTAGGCTAAGAAACATACTCCCTCCGTCCCAAAATAAACCAATCTCGTACCGGATGTGTGTCCATATTCATTGTACTAGGATGTGTCACATCCCGTACGGGGTTGGTTTATTTTAGGACGGAGGGGGTAGTCTCCTACGAGGAGATGATGCTGAAACTTCTTCCGTAGATAGCTGGCTTAAGGCTGAAGAGCTATCTTAAAGTTTGTGTTGATTTTCTTTTTCGTAGCTGTGAGCTTTAAATATTTCTTATGACCTTTTTACCTCTCAGAAAGAAATCAGAGTTCCCTCAGTAAATCTACTAATAGAAAAGGCACCATAAAAGTAATCTTAAATTAAAAACCAGATTAAGGATGCAGTAACCATAGACTAATGTACTACAAGACACTGGTAAGTGGTAAGCATAGTCCGTGTTCTGTATTACCCTACTTATAGAGACAAAAATAACAATACTTGCTGTCCTGTTACTGTAATGTTGAGTTCTAAGATGCAATTTTCTATATAGAAGTTATTTTAAAGAATCAATAAATCCATTTTTCAAATTTATAATAGTTAATACTTAATTAATCATGCGCTAATGATCCGCCCCGTTCTCTGAGACAACAATAGCTGCAGGCAAACATCCCTGCCAAACTCACCCTAAGATCCCATTGCACCCTGGCACCTACCCAAAAGAAATGCATTCAAATTTTGCTCTAGCATACATTTAATGCTTTACCTGTTCATACTTGCTTGGCCACCTGTGAAATCAGATGTAGCTTGCCACAGTGTGTGTTTCCTTGGTTGAGGATCCGTCTCTTTGAAGAAGAGAGGAGGTCGGGCCAACTTCATTAATAATATAAACCTCTCAGAAAAAAAGCAAGATGGGAAAGTAACATGAACCAATAATCTTTAAAAAAAACTTACCACCACATCCAAGGTTCCTTGTCCATTTTCAGGGCAAGATGCCTTCAATGCAGTAATATCGGACCACTGAATTTCTATCTTACTCTTCAAACCACCTTCCAGAACTTCCCATACAAGCTTATGTTTTGCGAAGTAACATTTTGCCACCAAATCACCTTCATACCGTGATATGTACTGCTCAGAGATAGAATACAGTTAAGATTATGGCCAACAATTGTTCAGGATAACTGCTCTAAACATGACTAAACACTAGGTCGTAGATTCAACAACATGCAGGAATAGGCTTTTGGGCAAATGACTACCTACTGTAGCAAATAATTGGTCAATAGGACAGGATATAGGATGTTTTAATGTTGCATTAACATCTCACAGTGGTGTACAATATAAACTATAGTAAGTACTATGCTTACATAAGATCGGAACGGAAGTATTACATGCAAACAGCATCATCGCAATGAGACTCAGAAACTAAGAATGTACCTCAACAAAAGATGTAGATAGTAAATAGTTTTGATTGAAAGAAATAAAAAAGCAACAGAAAAGGAGGACGCCAAAATCAAATAAATGTCAAGGTTGTGGCAGAACTACTAAAAGCTATATCTAGATTCTTACCTCCCATGTACCGATTCTCAAAATATTTGCAGGAAAGTTTGAAGCTTTCAAGCGCTCCCCAGCTGTTGATGTGCCTGATTTAAGGTCTTTCTTTTTTGGAGGCTCAGAACTGCAATCATCTGCAGAGGACTGTCCTGCACTTGAATTTGCTTGAGAAAGTCTCATCTGAATCAAATCCAAGAGAGATGGACTTTTTCTTAACCGCAGACCCAATGGGCTAGGCTCGTCAAGTACATTGTGATACATGTCCTGCAAATGTTCAAGTCAGCAAAGAATATGAATACCAAAGCTGTCCATTTTAGACTATAATTGGTTACGTATACGTTACCAACTAACATTAATTAGTCACAAAGAGGACAAATTTGGAATTTCACAAATAACACGAAGTCGCGAAGAGGACAAATTTGGATTTTCACAAATAGAACAAGTCACGAAGAGGACAAATATGGAATTTCATAAATAACGCAAGCAATCTTTCGTGTATTGATAAGCAAGCATGCATCCTAGGCAAATTTTGGACCATCTAGCATTCTAGTTTGACCATTTCATTTATGTAGCCGTTAACATTTTCTTGTCTTTCCGACCAAAATCGTCTATGAACTTTATGATGACTCTGTTAGCCGTTACAGTACTACATGCAAACTACATGTGAACTCTACGATGGCTCGTCTATGCACTTTGCATGTCGGCCTGGTAATACGCCAACGCAATTTGCATGTCAGCTTGATAATATGCTAGTGCTCTACTTGAATAGAACACAGTCAGTTCCACAAATAAACATTGATATCCAAGTCACATATCAACACCTAATCAGCAAATCCTGATACGGATCTTTTTCCATGGAACATAGAATCATAAATCATTGAATAGGTTAACAGGGCAGACATTTATAAGCTATTTCAACTATTAGGATTGCTCTAGCTCCCAAGCGTTAGAAAATGCATGCATGGGATAGTCATATGGCATATTTCACCTATTCCATGGTTCATTAGAGATATTATTTAAGATTGGGAAAAAATGAATTAACAATGCATTCTACTGCCCAAGTAGGAAGCACTCAAAATGGTGTGCAGTAATGCATCGGTTATTGATCATGTCACACACATCTTACTGGATTTTGACGAAAAAATTTTGTTCCAAGCTTAATAGGTACACTACTTGCAAAGGGAAGTTAGCATTGATGATTGGTCCTAGAAAATTTTCTATAACACGCAAAGTACGGAACTTAGCAGTTTCACATACTATAAACAGGCATTACCCTATTACATTGAACAAATGTACATGACTTGTGACATGAATACACAAAGTTAACTATATAAATAAGTGTGCCGCTGCAGCAAATCATCAGATGTCAATGAAGCCCCATCAACCTCAAAATGGCACAATAATACCAGGCTCCTGCACAGCATCATATTATCATAGAGATACATCCAAAACATATCCATAAACTTGAACCCCAACAAGCAGACTGTGACCCTACCTGATTCAACTAAGAACAGAACAACCATTTCTCAATACATTTACAACACAAACCGTGCATGCGATCTCTCTAACAACATCAGCTAGCGATTCCATATCCGAACAATCAAATCACTCCAAAAAAAGAACTGTACTATTCTATTCCATCCACCTATACCCCTCTATTCCATCCATCTCGAGTCCACACACATGGCAGTATTTCGGATCAAACGCGTCAAAAAAACGCCAGGGAGGAAAGGATTCCCCTCCCTCAAACAATCCAGCACCAAAACGCGCCGTCTCGCCGCCAAGCATTACGAATCCGACGCGCTATCACCTCATCCCCCGATCAAAACCCACCAAACGGAACACGAGAACACGAAACCCCCCGGATCTACCTGCTGCTGCGGAGGCGGAGGCGGAGGCGGCGGCGCGGGCATCTGGACCCCGCCTTGGCGCGCTTGCTGAGCGGGCCGCCGTCCTCTTCGCCGCCATGCATCATCTCGTCCGCCTCCAGCTTCACCGTAGCCCCGCCGCCGACGCCGCCGCCATGGCCGCTCGGCCGGCCGCTTCCCGGAGCTCGGCAGCTGCACCATGGGAGGGATCACCCCGGAAACCCTAACCCTAACCCTACACCTAACTCCCCCAAAACCGACGCCGCCTCCGGCCGCGAATCGAAGTCGAAATCGAAGCAGAAGGCGAACGCGAGGCGAAGCGAAGCGAAATCGAATCGAAATGATTCGAGAGGAAGGGAAGCGAAGAGGAGAGAGAGGAGGAGGTGATGGCCTTTGGGGAGAGAGAAGGGTCCAGAAATAGGCGCCCGACGCGGGGTGCGCAGAGAGGCGGCGCACCAGTGGATGACAGGTGGGGCCCACGCGGGGTGGGCCCGGCGTGTCGGTGGCGGGTGTGGGCGGATCTCGGTGTGGATAAAGTGGCGGGGCCGGGGGGCGTGGAGGTGGAGGTGATGGTGGTGGTGGACGGGTGTCAGTGGCTAGAATGGATGACAGGTGGGGGCCACGGCGTTGATGCTGCGTGATGGCTTTGGCTTTCACGTGCTAAACGTTTTCCCACCCAACCTACGTATACGGCACTACTACTAGTACTCTACATCCTAGAGTATGTACCACCAGTGCTAACTACTAGCATGATGAAGGAGTCGTCGTTCTCTTTTATAGATATATAACGGGTATTTAAGATATGTAACGGATTTAATAATATAATAAAAATATATATGTAACGGATATTTCATACATCTAAAGTATTCGAATCTAGCCGCCGTCTTAGCTTGCCTCTCGTGGGGTGACTCCGGAGGCGCCTAACCCTAGCTGTCGCCACCTTCCCCAAAACCTTTTTATCGTTGTCCCCGTCGCCGCCTCCGACGGGGCTGTGGCGATGGGGCGCTCTCTCTCCATCCATAGGTAAGATTAGGCATATCATGGTTCTCATCACCAAGGGCGGTATAACGGAGAAATTGGGAAGTGGTTTGTTGTTGTCGTCGTTGTCGTCGTGGCCTTTCTCTGACAATGTTCCGCTGTCTTTCATTGCCAGATGATTTGGCGAAGGGCGTCATGAGATTGAATCAACTATTAGTGGCTTGGTAGGTGTTACCGCCGCTATCGCCAAGCTTAACAACTCTTCAGATGGGGTGACGCTTTGTTCATGTTGACCGCTAAGGGCCCCTTTGATTCACAAGATAGGAAAAACACATGAATTGAAGTGGTAGGTTTCTCAAATTCTACAGAAATCAGCAAACACAGAAAAGACAATAGGAGTCATTTGATACTGCTGTAGGAAAAACAAAGGAAATGTCACAAAGAGGTCACACATCTTGCTATTTTTCCTATGAAATGTGAAGCATAGGAATACAATCCTATGAAAAGTTTCATTTCTTTCCTATGAATCAAAGGGACATGTAGAAAAAAAATCCATAGAAATTTGAATCCTATGAAAATCAGTTGCCAATCATATGAATCAAAGGGGCCCTAAAGGGGCTTGGTGCCTCATAGTCATGTCAATCTGAACAATAATCAAGAGGAGATCCGATCGACTAGTGAAGGGGCGTGGTCGCACTTTCTTGTCAGGCTGGCATGATGGTTCTATGTAGATATCACATATGAGTGGTTGGGATACCTATTGAGTGTGTGCCTCGCTACACTTGGCAAGGGCTATGGGCAGGATACTTGGGGAACCACCATCGTCAATGTTCCTATTTGGGACAGCAAATTGATGATAGGTGGAGTTGGAAGATTCCAAAATAGGCTTATTTCATTCATCAATGAGGTGGATAGATGAGGTCGGTGCTTTTGCAAATGGTGTTCACTCTTTGATTTTGCTTGGTTTTAGCTTTTGGTGATCGGATGACAGGGACTGCATAGATGGTGACCGCCATTTGGATCATGATGATCGGGCAATGACCGCTGAATTGAGCTCGCCACAATCAAATGGCAACGTGAGGTACAACTGACGGAGGCTATTGGCTGATGTGGTCATGTGGATTCAACAACGTAGAGTTTGTTTTGTCATTCCCTTGTTGAAGGTGTCATTTCAGATTTTGGACAAATCTAGACCAAACTTAATATGACAATGGTACACATTCGTGAGATCCTTCTTGAAGGCGTTGTTTTGGATTATTCGTGGACTTTTCATACTCATTTTGGTTTGTACTAGAGTGAGCTTCCACAAAACATCATGATTTGTTCTCGATGTCTTTTTTTTTTTCTATTTCTAGGCCGTGTGCATCTTATTGGTAGATGCAGAGGTCGAGTGTAATTTTATTTATTTACGAAATCTTCCCATTATATAAAAAAGGATTTGAATCTATACATATGATGGGTATTTTAGGTAATCAAAAGGATTTGACAATACAATTGGATAAATCCAAAATACAGCTTGTAGATGTCATCATTGTCGTTGGTCATCCTCGCTCCGATGCAGGTATATTAGTCAACCTCTCTTTAATTTATATCTAGTGGTTTATAAAGTGTTATACCAACTGTGAAGGGGGAACAAAAGGGTGAATCTTCAAATATGCAAAGTCTTACACGGGCAATTCACATAATGTATTGAGGAGACGCTGCGTGGGGTAAGGCTAAATTTATGGCGCATGTTCTAGATCCAACAGTCTACAATCTTGTTTTGAAAATTTCACGTAGGTATAGATTTGCATTACATATTTTCCCCTAATACACAATGGACATTTCAGGCATTGAAATGATTTGGCAATACAATGAGAAATAAATATAATACATAAAGGTCATTTTATGCATTCAATTGATTTGAGAATACAACGAGAAAAATCTATATTATATAGTAATGGTTATTTCATGCATTCAATGGATTTGGCAACACAATAAGAAAAATCTATGAACTTGCTTGTTATGTTACATGATCTAAACAAAATTTTAGGTTGTTATTAGGCTCTAAAATCTGTTTAACGAGATCTAGTTTTGATTATTTTTTTTTAAAAAAAGAATGGCCCAAATGTATATATGGTGAAGAGTGTCTGACAAAAAAAAACTTTCTAGTCCATGGCAACTCATAGTTAAGAGTGCATCTTTTTTTTAGATAATGGAATGAAAAACATCCCGTCCTTTGCTCAAAAGAGCTACATCCAATTATTACAGTCTAGCACTCTCGAGGAGTAAAGTCCAAAATAAAGCAATCACACCAAATAAAAGAAGGAAAGGCAAACAAGACAAGGATAACATTATTCCAATCTATTGGTGAATCTCCATCTATAGTTGGCAAAGAGTTGCATAACCATCGTCTCAAGCGTACGGCATGCAACCAACAGGAACTCTAAGAATGATTGCGTATATCTGAAAAAGGTTTAAATTTGACTTCGAGTCCAAACTAGCCTGAAATTCCTGCTTCTAAGAAAGAAATCATATAATTGTTTTAGCATCCACCAAACTGCTTGCACACCGTTCACCTGTTCATGAAAACCTCTGGTTCACTGGACTATACTAATTTCTTTTCTTCCATCCTGCAAGCATGCAGCAGTAGAGCAGGAAGTGCAGGACTACCTAGTTGGAGAAGGGAAAATGCTTACCTTACGAGGAAGATAAATTCACAGTTGGTAAGACCATAAGTCGAAAATTGCTGGAGCAGTTCAAATATCCCAAGATCGAAATTTCGGGCATTTTCGATTTTTGTCAAAGGAAAATGTTCTGAGTACAACTGTTGAGTATCTAATGTGCTGCCGTAAAATGAATGAATATAACACAAACAACAAAAAAACGTAAAATTAATGGTGTGGTTTTCTCCTTTTCTATATATCATTTTCAATCTTGTCCTGAAATGAATCCATGTATATAACCAATCAACTACTGTTGGCAAGCAGTGAAGCCTCGTCATCGTCGTTTTCGACAACGTCCTGATTTTTGAATTCTTGGTGCAAACTACCGGTGCTCGATTTCCCATCCACTGTAAGAGAGGTTAACTCAACATTGTCCACTTGATATTGGGCACCATCATCCTCAGGTAGCAAGTCAGCTGGAAGGAGATTAGAGTTCTGGTCACTTTTCGGCACCAAAAACAACAGGGCCAAAGGTAGTAACCTCATTGCATTTCGGATTAGGATCGCGGCCCAGAGGTTTTTGAACTCTGTTCTTGTGATGTTCAACACATGAAGGATCAATCCACCCGCCCAAGATCCAGATAGCAAGCCAACATTGTCAATGGACATGAGCAACGCATAGAATGTGCCCTCAATGCCAGCAGGGCAAAGCTTTGAGCTAAGTACCAAAAGAGGCATCCATTTTATGCGGTTGATCATTTTGGAGACACCCTCGTCGATCACAGCAAAGTAGTAGTCAGGTATCCCCAGTTTTAGGTTGAGACGAAGTACCAAGATCAGGTCAAGCATTCCTGACAAGCTCAGCAACAACTGACTTAAACAGAGAACGCTGCGAAAAGAATGGTCCTTCAGAATATTTTGGTAAAGTATGACCCCAATAAGAGAACCAACTGACCCAACTGCGAAGATAAACCCAATGAATCCCTGGCAGTGAAAAAAAAAAAGTGATTTGGTCATGCTGCACCAACGAGGGAAACTAACTAGAGATAGTGAAGCTAACATTATCATCAAAGCAATATCTTTTCTGATAAGATTTCGTACAAAAGAATTAAGCTATAGGCAAGCTTTATTCCCATGTAGGCCATGAAAACCACAGAGCATAGCATAAGATTTGTAAATTATAATATACCTCTGAAAAAGATAGCCCTGCATTTTGATCTGTGTACCAATAGAACATTCCTTCTTGAATATCCACGCTCAAAGCGAGAGACATGTACATGTAAACACATGGTCGCCATACTTCAGGACATTTTAGGGTTGCCATCATTGTTCTACTTGCCTCTACAAACTTCATATGGGCCTAATTTTTTAACAGTAGAAAGGAAAATGTGAATCCAGGAAATCAAAATAGTACTTATATCTGACATGAAAAAGGAAAATTGTTTACCAGCTCATATGGAAAGTTGGGCATATGGACGTCCTTTATCATCATTCCAGCTAGGATTACCAGGGCAGAAGGTATTGCCAACATGCCAAGGGCACCCTTGAGAAACACAAGATTAATCTATGATGAGAAACCGTCACAAGAAAAAGCAGCAGTGGATAAAAGAGAGAAGCACCACCATCACCACTTCACTTATATTTATGCAGAAACGGATCTATCAGTGGAGAATAATTTAAATTTAAATTGATTGACAGGACTATAGTAAAGTGGTCTAACCATTGTGATTATCAATTAGAAGTACAAAGTACTAACAAACAAGTCAAACCAACGATACTCACTTGAGAGCCTATTGCATGGACAAGGAAACCACTTATTGAGAATCCAATAAGCCCTCCCACAGATGCACAGAATCCGTTTAAGCTTATCATGTCAGCAGCAAGATGAGGGTGCACTATACTGTTTTCAGCAACACAGGCATCTATAGTTACATCAGCTATTGCCACACTGGCACTTCCGGCCATCAATGCCAACAATGCGAACAATACATGAAGCTTGCTGTGGAGAGATAATACAAGCATCGCGACTACTCCCATGAAGCCTGCAATTCCTCAGCAAACAGGGAGGCATAATCAATAAAAATAATTCCATAACCTGTAACTGAATAACAGTCGCACTTAATCAAAGGAACATTATGTTGAGGAAATAACAGTAGAAAAGAACATATCATCAGACTTCTCAGTACTAAATAAGTCCCGGGAATGCCGTTCCTGTTATGGGAACACGGGAATAACCTCGTTTCCCCCCATGTTAAAACATAAAAAATGTAGCGCCCCGTGTTCCTCGATCCCATTCCTCGACCCATCGATCAGGGAACTTTTATGACATACTCCCTCCGTCCCAAAACAAGACAAACCCTGGGTTTCCGTGTCCAACGTTTGACCGTCCGTCTTATTTGAAAAAATTATGAAAAAAACTAAAAAGACAAGTCACTCATAAAGTATTAATCATGTTTTATCATCTAAAAACAATGAAAATACTAATTATAAAAAAAAATCATATAAGACGGACAGTCAAACGTTGGACACGGAAACCCAGGGTTTGTCTTTTTTTGGGACGAAGGGAGTAGGTACTAATGCTACTGTGCAACGGCAACAGCTGATATATTTGAGTTAGACAGCAAGGTTGTTTATAGTAATGCACCTACATAACTGCATTGATTCATCCAAATTAGGTAATGGACAAAATTTGCTCCTTCAACCCTTTTATGTAGTTCAAAATCAATGATCCAAAATATACTTCGTAACTCAATGGAAAACTGTTCTATGAACTTCGGCCTAAATAATTAATACTCCTCAGCTAAAGCCTAATAATGAAAGAGATAGTGTCCCAAGGAGCACATCGAAACTCGATACGCTTCCTTGCTACATTTTCAGCATCTAATCATCAGACATCACTACTCCCAGGTCCAAAAATTTCAGTTAGCGATTCATGATTAACCAGCAGTTTTCCATTGCAATCATCATCAGCAGCAAAAAAATGGGAAGCGTGAAGTGTTACCACCTGCGATGACGAAGTAGGGGCGGCGGCGGTAGCCGGCGATGGGGAGGACGTCGGTGAGGAGGCCCCAGAGCGGCTTGACCATCCAGGGGATGGAGGTCACCCCCTGGTACACCTGCGCCGCCGACGGCCAAACTAGTTGAAGCATATTCATGCACCTTGTCTTGGAACATGGTTCATTTATGTGCACATGATAATTGCTAAGCTATCCAAAGTACCATTAGGCTTGACTAATTTTCATCACATTATGTCCTCTAGCAACATCGTGCAGGTCCTTTCTTTCACAGGAGTTACAACAGGAGGCTGCTCTCTATTGTTATTTCCCTACGGGCCAAAAGAAAAATTAGATCCGATTTGGGCGGCTGAATTGTATTTCAGCTCCAAGCCCAACAAGATCATATATGCCATCCAGTAGTCAGTACACCATATTTTCTTAGTATTGGCTAACTGTGTGGATGTGGCACTTAGTGGGGAGAAACTGATCCAACTAGGGCTGTCCAAATCCAGTTTAACCGAGTTCTGTCAACCCGCATTTTACATGTCTGCAGGTGAATGGATGAGATGACTAGGTGCGACGTAGTCGCTGGAACACTATGGTCAGCTATGGTTTTGCCAATTTTGCTAATGCAGGAATGCTCAACCCTTTGATCTAGTTCCAGCGTCATTCAATAGGATTTGGGTGGTGCTGAGAATGGGACAGGGGTTGTACAGTATAATGCAGGGACTTCCGTGCAAAGAGCATGGTCACAGTGTAAGGCAGCTAAGCAAGATTAACCAATTTCAAATTTATTATGTGATTCTGATCATTGCAGATACACAACGCAGAAATTATTTTCCATTCAGGCTCAGAAGCAAAATACAAGATTGTAAGGCAGTCCTTAATTTGGAATTTGGAGCGACAAGCTGACAAGTGATCCTTTGTGTGCAAACGTTGGAACAAAATTTTCAAGACTGAAAAAGAAACTTTGGTGGCTAAGCTATCACCTGGATAATTAACATACAAGCAAGCACACAGCACATATGTCCAGGGCAACTGAAAGTCAATGTGAAATACCAGAGCTGATAGAATATGAAATACTTCAGTTGGCTATTTCACTTGTATCTATTTTTCAGTTGAGTGATACCAAAGCTGACATAGATTTCACTTTTGTCCGCTTACTCGTTGCAGCAAGATGTGATAACAAACGCCCTTTAATATCTACTTCTAGTTCTCTACTATGGCAAAATGGTTAAAATACTTCAATGTAGATTTCTTGTCAGGTAGTATGAAATATCTACTCCAGTAATGGACGAATTTTTGGGAAGGGAATGTGAAATTACCGGCTATTGATGACATCAATTTCATGTAAGGTGACACAATGCACGACCTCCTTGCGCTTCTGGAGCTCGCCCTCGGGGCACTTGACGAACTTGGTGTGAGGACCAACAGCATCGTAATCCCGCGACCTCCCAATTGAGCGGCCAAGCTTGGTCACCTTCCCGGAGGCCTTGTCGAGCGCAACCACATCCCCGCTCTGCACCTTCTCCTTCCCCAGGGCCTCAATCATCTTGCCGCCGAGCTCGTACACGGTCTCCATGTCCGTGGTCTTGAGCGTGAGGCGCCCGGTCTTGCCAGCCGCGGCGACACCGGAAGGCGCGGAGCTGCTGCCGGCGGCTGCGGCGGAGACGGGGCGGTCGATCGAGATCTCAACGACCTCGCCCTCGATAATCTCCGCCTCCTCCTTGATGCGGACGCCGATGGAGCGGCGGAAGGCCTGGGTGAGCGCCTCGGTCTTGGAGAGGTCGAGGGAGAAGAGCTCGGACGCGGCGACGGAGGCGAAGGGCGTCTCGGCGCCGAGGGACTTGGCGATGCCCATGGCGAGGGCGGTCTTCCCGGTCCCGGGCTGGCCGGCGAGGAGCACGGCGCGGCCGGCGATCTTCCCCTGGCGGATGAGCTGCAGGATGAGCCCCGTGAACATTACTCTATTTACTTCACTGAGTTTCATCATTCCATATTATAGGAAAAAGTTGTATGTTTCTATAGAAAAGTCAAACAACAAGCAATGGCCCATACAACGCCCCCTCCTGTTGTCACATGCTGTAGGGTTCTGTTGGCATGTGTTTTAGTCAACTGACTATTGCCTACTTGTACAGGTAGCTGCTATGTCTGGTGATGCAAGGCGAGCCTTAGAAATATGTAGACGTGCAGCAGAGTTTGCAGATTACCGCGTTAAACAATCTGGGCACACTTCTGTGAATAGAGGTACGGACCACATATCTACAAGCCATTTATTGCAGTCATGGACTCTGGATTTATGCAATCTTGATGAATATATATTCAAGTACCATGGTCTT
This sequence comes from Oryza longistaminata, assembly GCA_009805545.1. Taxonomy (NCBI): domain Eukaryota; kingdom Viridiplantae; phylum Streptophyta; class Magnoliopsida; order Poales; family Poaceae; genus Oryza; species Oryza longistaminata. The sequence continues at coordinate 7,106,567 of CM020183.1, forward strand.
ATGACTTCATCCCTTCATTCGTATCCAATTCTAGCTGTGTATAGTGATCAAACTTTAATCTGATACCTGTAGGAAAAAATGTTGTTTGCATGGGTGACATAGAAGCTGCTATTCAGGAAGTCTTTCAGGCACCACATATTCAAGTAAGTGGGCACTGATTGCTTGTTTTAAGAAATCAGACTCCTAGTTCACTTTGTAATGCAGTACATTATTCAGTTAGGGGTTGGTTACTGCACATACTTAGCTTGCCCTTGCCTAACAAGACCAATTACTTTGGCTAGGTACACCTTCGGGTGTAGAGACCAGGAGTTATCATCCATTATCTAACAAAACTTAACCAATTACTAATGTTAGCTGACCTTCTAAGCCTCACCTGTAACTTTTTTCCTCTTACAGGTAATGAAGAACTGCCCAAAATTTGGAAAGATTATATTGGTCGCTATGGTTCATGAATTGTACAGAAGTGGGCTAGGTGAAGTGATGTTCGATAAGGTGAGCACCCACTTTTTGTTGTTTTAATTTATAGAGCACTGCTACACATACTAAATTTTTCTTGCTAAATTTTTACTAACAATCATCTTAACCGTTTGATTTAGGTAGATGGAAGTTATAAAAAAAAAAAGATACACTCATAGAATGACACATCAGTTTTAGTAAGAAAAAAAAAAGTACATATAGCCTTTTCCTAATTTATATGTTGCTGGCCTAGCTTTGTGAGCATAAAGAAAAAGCAAGGTAGAGATTGACTTTTCTCTGATTCTAATGCAAAAATATCACCTCTGTTTATTCTCTAGTAGGGGATTCATCAAACTTATTAGGCCTTTTTAGACAGCTGTACCCACTGTCTTTCAAGTTTCAATATTACAGCATATTACTGTCCTTCACATGACTTCAGAATTCACTGCAACAGTATTACTACAACACATACTGGTTATTTCCCTGAATCAGTACAATGGCCTGCAGGGCTGAAACGTGCAAGTGTTTTGTACTTTGTCATATATTCTTCATTAACATTTTCAGTGCATCGTTTTATTTTAACAGCACCTTGTATTTATGTGAATTGAGGCAGATACAAAGTCTTGTTTTGCTTAAGAAGTTCCCTTGGTGTCAGTACTTTCAATTCTTTAGTGAATTACTTTTGAGATGCCAATAATCCTAATTGATGTTCATGCTCATGCTTAATATTGTTGGTGGTTTGAAGGAAGAAATCTGATGGGCTTTCCTATTATGCTGTAGCTGGCAGCAACTGTCCTCTCTTGGTGCCATGTCAACAGAGCATTATTGCCTGGCTATGATACTCTTCTGAAAATTTGGTAAATGAATCTGGTTTTTTGTTTACTTCATATTACATGATTTTTTTCCCAAATGTGGACGGTGCTCTTTCATTTGCTTAAGTTTGGATTGCAAGCGCAGGTGCATTGGCATGCTTGTGTTCCAAGAGGCATAAATATTACTTCCTCCTTCCCAAATTGATCATCATATATGGAATACAAAATTTCTCAAATTGATCATCATATAACTGCATGGATACGGATTGATTTCATCGGAATATAATTAATGTAGCATGGGAGAATGTGTGTATGCTAAGGGTGTAATTGGCATGGTGTTTTAATCGATACACGCATTGTGGGAGAATGTGTGCATGATGTTTTGATTGATGTGATTTAAATTATCATTGGTCTTGGTGCATAAAACATATATGATGATCAAGTTGGGATGGAAGGAGTACTGGACAATGAATCCCAGTTCTAGCCAAGCAAAATATTCTTAGAATCATAGAAATGGATGGGGTATTACATCTTCTGATAAAAAAAACACATGTTAAAACATGGCCTGCCCTGCTATCCTTTTTCTTCTTTTACTAGTTCCTGCCAAGATTTCATTCAAGTGACAGTATATCTTCTGGAACTTGATCTCTCTCATTTTCACCCTCTCTGCTAGTTGTATGGGGGCATTAAAACATGCCATCGCGAGGCCCGAGCCGCCGGAGGGGAAGCGCATCGTGAGGACCGCCAAAGAGAAGCTTCTCTCCAGTGATTTGTGGGCTGCACGAATCGAGAGGTCAGTGAAAACTGTGCTCTGTGGTTATTTTGTAGTCAATTTGGTAGGCAGAAGTTGATTCCGTTCAATTATTTCTTTGATTCATTTCAACTTGCTTGAACTAGCCACATTACGACGAATTCTAGTGAATCTTATAGAGTCAGAATGAGGTAGCATTGAGCAGTAATGATGAACTGGTGGTGTGATTGTGTGATTAGGATGTGTAACGGCGCATCCTTATCATGATTTAGTTGTCCCAGTAATGAATTCTGCATAGACAATCGTTTGTTCTGGCCTTGAATTAGGTCTGATACCCCATGTCACCAGCAAAAGAAGGTTGCATCAGTACTTGGGGTTGGTGCAAGATACACCTGGATAATTTCTGGATGTTTATTGTTGCAATTAAACCTCTAGTTCTCTACTTTAACAATTTCACTCGACTGCTTGTAAAGCTTGAGACAAACAATTTCTTACCAATACCGTTGGTTGCAACAGTTTATGGAGGGAGCCAGATGGAATATTCTGGGCAAAGGTAAGATGGTATATTATCCCTGAAGAGACTGCAGCAGGAAGGCAGCCACATAATTTGCGTAGGGAGCTGTACCGCACCAATGATCTTGCAGACATTGAGGTGATAAGTTATTTTCGAGTGATAAATCGGTTCCTTTGGATGGTCTTTTTGTTCATTATTCATTCTGTTCCTTGCTTTTATGGCTTTTGCAGATGGAAACAATTCTTAGACATTGTTATGTCATGAGCCCCAAAGAATTTAAGGATGCTAGTGATCAAGGAGATGACGTATTCTACTGTGAATATGAATATGATATACACTGGCATAATTTTAAGCGTCTGGCAGACATCGATGATGAACCTGAGGTACATGTACTGAAACTTGGTTATAGACTGTTCATAGTAGGAGTGTAGGACTCAGGGGCACCATTCTGGTAGTCAAGAAGTGAACCTCATCCTGCTCTGTTATTGTAGACAAAGGAAGATCCTGGCGACGAGCCATACAATGCTGGTAATGATTATGTCAGTGACTCGGATGAAGATTCTGAATATGATGAGGAGGAAGAACCTACTAAATGTAGTTCTGCTAGAACGCATCAATCACATGTGTTGGCTGCGGTACCAACCATTCCTCGTCCTCCCCCCCCTCTTGCCCGTCTCCTCTCTGGTAGTGTTGCACTTCATGCTTTACTGAAATGACATGCCCATTTGCAGAATCTACGGAAAGGGAGGACATATGGCCTACAAAAAATTGGGATCCGTAAAATTCCTGAACATGTCCGGTGTCATCAAAAGACCAATCTGGAGAAGGCAAAAGCAACCCTGTTATTGGCAACTCTTCCTAAGTCGTTACCTTGTAGGGATAAGTATGTTAGTACATTTTTGCAGCTTGTTTCAACCACTTTCTTTTGCAAACTGCTTTTGAGTTGAAGTCTCATGTCAGAGAAATGGAGGAGATATCTGCATTTGTGAAGGATGCAATTTGCAATGATCAATGTCTAGGACGCTGCCTTTATATTCATGGTGTACCAGGCACTGGCAAGGTAACTAACCATCCTTTACTGTCCCCTTTTGATGGTTTGATGTCCTTTTCTGTAGCTGAAGGCTAAGCAATATTTCCTGTGCCTACTTTTTCAACCTGTAGACTATGAGTGTACTTGCAGTTATGAGGAGGCTAAGATCCGAGCTTGATTCTGGGAATCTGAGGCCTTATTCTTTCATAGAGATTAATGGTCTTAAATTAGCTTCTCCAGAGAATATCTACAAGGTATGCAGACTTCTATCTTGGTTGAATACTATGATTGTCCTAGTAAACCATATCAGCCATGTTAAAAGGATTATAATGCATATAATTTTAATATATGCAGGTTATATATGAACAGTTGAGTGGGCATAGGGTAGGGTGGAAAAAAGCCCTTCATTATTTAACCGAGCACTTTTCAGGTGGCACTAAAATTGGCAAACAAGCAAACCAGCCAATTATTTTGCTCATCGATGAGCTTGATCTTCTTTTGACGAGAAATCAGTCGGTAATAATTTGTAGCTGAACCTGTTGAGTAGTTCAGCAATTTTGTATTCTATTGTTTGGAAAATGATAATTGTTTGGTATTTCGTTTTGTTTGTCATTTTGTTTTACCATGTAGATTCATGTTCATTGACATTTGAGCTAATGTTTTGTCAGGTGCTGTATAACATTCTTGACTGGCCCACCAGGCCAAATTCAAACCTAGTTGTCATAGGTACCTATACTTTTGTTTGTTTTACGTGTGATTTTAGATGGCCTTTTAATTACTCTTTGACTGTTACTGAACGCAGGTATAGCGAACACAATGGATCTTCCTGAAAAGTTATTGCCTCGTATTTCAAGTCGGATGGGTATCCAACGACTGTGTTTTGGCCCATATAATTATCGGCAACTGCAGGAGATCATTACAAGCCGTCTAAAGGGCATTGATGCCTTTGAAGACCAAGCTATTGAATTTGCTTCTAGAAAGGTTTGGAATGTAGTGTCATGTGTAAATCTTTTCTATTATTCACCCATGTCTTTTCTATGACTGTTGCTTTGTCCATCCTATTTGCAATTTTTTTCCTGAAGGGTGAATTTATGCAACATGTCTTTTGTTTTAAGGTTATTTCATTATTTTGTTCTCTGCATATGAATTTTCCATGCCATTAAACACCTTTTTGCTACCGCTTGTCTGATAACAAAAACTTTGGATGTTCTGAGTTCCTAGTCAAACTAGTAAATGAGTGGCAGGTGCTGTAATCACTCTACACTTTTCCCTTTTCCAACAAATACTGTACAGAACACATTGTCTGGCCATAACTGACGAAACTTGAGCAGAGCTCCAGTTCGTTTATTTTCTCCTCTAATTTATTTACTCTAGTTGTAAACTTGCAATAACGTTCGGATGTGCGTTTCTGAATTTCAAGCTGGATCAAAGTTTTTTTTTAAAAAAATGGATTCTGATTGTTCTTGTTGCATTGATCAGGCAGATTTGGTGTTCCTTTCACCGCCATGGGGAGGGCCATCCTACAGCCAAGCTCAAGTTTACTCCCTTGATATGCTGAAGCCAAGAGATGGGTATGTTGTTTTTTTTTTTTTGCCGATTTCCTGTCATATCCACAATATGAAAAATAATGTGTTTAATCATGCAGATTTACAATTTTCCAAGCTGCTCAGGAAATATCTCCAAATATCATCATGTTCCTGCCACGGAATGTGGACTTAAGCCAAGTAGAGCAACTTTCTTGGTTGTCTTCTCCCCCCTTGGATTTTGTGGTACGATCTGTTTCATAACCTTTTTCTTTTTTTTCATCGAGCATTTAAAACTTTCAATATGTGAAAAAATTGACATGGTATTCCTGTTGTTTTATAGAGCGAAGAGAATTACATAGAACATAGATTCAAAGGGATAACCGCCTACTTTGGAGGTTTGGCACAAGAAGTTCTGAAGCAAGGATAAATTTCTTTCTAAGGTTTCAATGTCTAGCTTCCCCTGAAATTCTGGTCTAATATCTTGCAAATGCCCCTTAGTTGGTGTCTCAACGCAAGAGAAGCTAAGGCTTGATGGTAGCCCAACGTTTTTATTTGATTCAGTATATGGAATGTATATCCCATATTTTTGGTTCACTACAAGGTCTCAACTGTGTCGGTGGCGTGGTGGGAGATTTGGTATTGTGCTGCTCCACAAATTTGGCTTCGATTATTTGGCATTCTGGCCTTTTAGCAAATTGCTACCATCATTGTCAAGATTGCCCCTAACTCCACATGCAGCGAAGCAGTCCTATCTCGTCAATGCTAAATTTAGAAAATCTATAAGCAACCCCAATTTACTGGAGAAAAATACATAGAGGGAAAACCACCATCACTGCTTCCATTCCTTTCAGCAACAAAGAATTAGTTCTTTTGGGAGATGGATTTTTGTCCCTAGAGAGAATGTCCAATGTCGTCTAAAAAGTCATTAAAAGAGCTTTAAAAAAATTTGGTAAGATAGAACTTTTAAATTTGACTTGTACAATTAGAATTTTACAAAAACAATAAAATTACCGTGAATTACGTGTTCTATTTGAAGTCAAATTTATTATTTTTGTTTCTGAATTGACCATGAGTTTATTATTATACAGAGTCAAATCTATTGTTTTTGTTTCAGAGTCAAATTGACCGTGAATTATGTGTTCTATTTGAAACCTGTATGTTTGTGGTGTGGTACCATTTTTATTATTTTTTGTGCGACCTGAAAAAACCCCAAGGGAATGGCCCCTCGAGGGATAAATAAACTTTCCCATTCTTTTGTCAATGTAAACTTTAGAAAACCTATAAACAACCTAATTTACATGACAAAAATACAACAAGGGAAAAAAAAATCACTACCACCCTTCCATACCATACTCTTCTCTCACCAACAAAAGAATCAATTCCTCCTTCCATCCCCCAAACCCCCCAACAACCAAAAACAAAAAACAAAAATGTTCAAACAGTACATACATACATATTTATATATTCACTAATGCTAACTATACTAATAATTTATATAATCGTCATCACAAGTGGTTCCTGAATGCGTGAGTTCCTCTGTTGTAGCCGTAGTACGAGAGGTACCACCTGACGAACTTCTTGAGCCCCATCTCGAGGGTGGTCGTCGGCTTGTACCCGAGCTGCTCCCTCGCAAGGCTGATGTTGGCGTGGGTGAAGGGCACGTCGCCATTGCCGGGCATCTCGACGACGTGCCTCCTCGCCTTCACCATCAGGCACCTCTCCAGCATCGCCACCAGCGCCGGCACCGTCACCGGCGACGTGTTCCCGAGGTTGAAGATCCTGTACGGCGCCGCCCCGCGCTTCCTCCCGCCCCCGCCCGTGCTCCGCCCCGCCGTGTCCAGCGCTGCCAGGCACCCCCGCACGATGTCGTCGATGTAGGTGAAGTCGCGGGCGAGGTCGACGCGGTTCTTGCCGCGGTACACCGTGATGGGCTTCCCCTGCAGGATGTTGCGGGTGAAG
>CM020183.1:7113639-7136162 GCA_009805545.1 Oryza longistaminata
GCGACCCCAAGGCGGACCCGGGCCGGCGCTGCGGCGCGGAAGGGCGCGCGTGCGCTGTCGTGCTCGTCAGCGTGCGCTGCGCGCCGGTTTCGTACGGGCGCGCCTGCCCTCGCCCTCCCAGCGGCGGCGGAGAGGCAGTCGCTCCGGCAAATCGGTACAACTACCAACTCCACTACTACGACCGTCGCTGAAGAAGGCCGGGCGCGCGCATCCTCGGGCTGCAACGGCCTCGTGATCGTCGTCGAGGCGACATCAACGACCGGGCCGCCCCGTCGCAAGCTGTTCGACGTCGTCCCGGCCTTCACCCACTCCCTCCCCTCGCCGCGCAGGCCATGTCGTCCGTACGCCACCCATGTAGAACCGCGTCGCACCACGTCGCATCAAGTCGCCGCGCTGTTCGCCTCCTCCTCCGTATGTCCTGCAAGGACGCCGACGCCGCAGCCGGGCCGTCGTACTGGGCCTCCTGCCTCCTCCGTCTCCTAGCGCGCCCCCTCAACACGCTCGTCCCGCCTTCTCCCGAGGGCACCGCACCGACAAAGCCCGGCGTGCTCTACGCCGCACCAAGAAAGCGCGGCGAGGGCCCTATTTTCCAACCTCACCCCTCGCACCACCCCTAAAGGAAAATACAAACCACGAGTATACGTGTCGGTCCTCACATCACCGCCTCCGCTCTTCACCGGTGTAACGGTCCCTGGGGCGCCCGCGACATGGCAACTACAATTCTTCACCGCGCAACATCTCTGCAGGGGAAGCCGCCCACCGTCTACCGGGGCCGTGATCACGTCGAACATGCGCAGTATCTAAGTCTGCATGAGAGTAGAAGGCGGAGCATGCATAAGCCAGAATTCGAACTCAACTGACCTCTAACTTTTTGATAAAACCAATAGTTGACCCCTCAAACACATGTCCAGGGTTGATCACTTATGGTTAGGCCGATTTGAATCCGGAAGCCTCACACGAAGTGGAACCTTGCAAATAATTATTTTAGAGGATATCAAATTTGTAAGTACTCGGGTGCACTGAGATATGGGAGTGAACAAAATTTAGTTGTATATTTAGAGCAAATGAGTATTTAACTTCAACCTTAAAAAATTTTCATCGTAGAATGTTTAAAGATTTCAGCTGTAAAATGTAATAGCGTATAAGCGACGGGTCTGAAATGATCAAATTTCAAAAATTAATCGTTTTCTAAAAATCTTCCAACCCTCGAAAACCATATTTGAGTCTGAAATTTTGCATGCATCGGAGACTATGTTCAAATGCTCCACAAAAAGCTTTGATGCTGGTGAGAAAAGACTTTGGACAATTTTCACTGTTATGTATTCCAACCAATCAGGGACTTCAACCTACAATCGACGACAATCGTGCGGGGAAGTGGCCTGAGTCGCGAGCTGACACCACCGTATGCGCAGAGCGGCAGCCACGGGGCGGGTGCGGGAAGGAAAGCGCGGGGCGGCCGCCGTACAGGATCTTCAACCTCGGGAACACGTCGCCGGTGCCCGTGCCGGGCTGGTGGCAGGATTTGAACTTGGAGAAGTGCTGATCGGGTGACAGTGACGAGGAGGCACGGATAGGTCTATGTATGTTGCGTGATCTAATGGCGAGATGCCCTTCAAATCGCGCACAGCTCCAACATTCCTGACTACTCATTAGCGGAGGGGAGCACGCAGTTACAAGCGACGACTCCACGCCCACTCACCTGAGAAATTGGGAGCTCAAACTGAAGGTTTCGTGCCAGAATGGGCGACAGCATGTCCTATTAAACAACTATCAGATAGTTTGTTTGGCCTTACTCTGATCTTACGAACGCTACAACAGAGGCAACTCACGACTAGTTCAGAGAACGCATTGGTTAGGATGGAAGAGTAACGGATTGATATAAATTTGATTGAGGTGCGAACTTTAGACATAGCGGGAAATTTATATTGATCAATTAGGTTATTTTGAAAGCACTTTTTGTTTTGCTGTGAGGGGTGTTTGATAGGGGCGGAAGCAGGGAATTGGCATCTTTTGGTAGGTGGAGAGAAGAGTATGGTATGAGCAGAGAGGGTGGTAGTGATTTTTTTCCTTCGATTTGTATTTTTGTCATGTAAATTTAGGTTTGTTTATAGGTTTTCGATAAGTAATCTGACGAGTGAACAAACAAGAATCGGGGATGTTTATTTTCATAGCCCATCGACGGCAGCATTCCCGTTGGGGCTTATTTCAGGTTCGCACAAAAAATAATAAAAATGGTACGCCTTTCCGATGAGACGCCCACAAACATACAGGTTTCAATAGAAACACATAATTCAACGGAGTTCCCAATTTGGACTCTGAAACAAAAACCAATAGATTTTGAACTCTGTATAATAGATTTGATCCCAGCGTCAGTCTCACTATGGTCATAGTAAGAAACACATAAATGAAATGACTCAAATACGAAAACACCGTAATTCACGTAATTTTATTGTTTTTTGTAAAATTCAAATTGTACCAGCCAGTCAAATTTAAAAGTTCGTCCATCTTACCGAAATTTTTTAAAAGCTCTTTAAAGATGACTTTTACGGACGACATTGGAACATTCCTCTCTAGGGACAACAAAATCCATCTCCACTCCAAAAGAAACTAATTTCTTTGTTGCTGAAGGGAGATTGGACAAGTCAGTGCATGGCTGGTTTTCCGGCACTATATATCTATCTCCTAGTAAATTGGGGTGCTATATTAACGATTTTTATCTAAGATTGCACGAGATAGATAGGACCTGCACTTCGCTGCATGTGAGTGAGAGAGTAGGAATCTTGACAATGAAGGTAGCAATTTTTGCTTAAGGCCAGAATGCCAATATCGAAGCCAAATTTGTGAGAGCAGCACAATACCAAAATCTCCCACCAACCCACCCTAGCCACAGTCCTAGAACCACGGCTCACCTTTGTAGTGAACCAAAAATATGGGATAATCATTTCATATACTGCACATTCAATTAAAAAACGGTTGAGACCTACCATTCACAGTCCTTTAGCTTCATTGCGTTGGAGACCACACACTAAGTGGCATTTGCAAGGATATATATCCCACACATTCAGGGAAGCTAGACATTGAAACCTTAGAAAGAAATTATCCTTGCTTCAGAACTTCTTGTGCAACCCAAGTAAGGTGCGGTTATCCCTCTCTGGAATCTATGGTTCTATGTAATTCCTGTCTTTCGAGCTAGAGTACAACATACGGGAATACATGTCATTTGTTCATCATGATTGGATATAGTTTTCAAATGCTCGTATGAAAACCGAGAAAAGGTTACCTCGAAACAGATCGTACCACAAAATCCAAGCGCCGGGGAGGAAGACCACTCAAGAATGTCTTTGTTTCCTACCACTTGGCTCAAAGTCCAGAGGCTATCCGTGGCTCAGAACATGATCGATATTGTGGAGATGATTTCCTGAGCAGCAGAAAACCGTGAGTAAAGTCTGCATGATTAAAGCACAATTGAGTTTGTCATATTGCTCGCGCATTGAAGGAAAATCGGTCACACAAAAAAATAACAACATGACTCCCATTATCTCTCTTGCTTCAGCATATCAGGAGTAAACTTGAGCTTGCTGTACTGGATGGCCCTCCATGCGGGGTGACACAGGACTATAACCAAATCTGCTGATCGATCACCACGAACAATCAGTAATCCATTTCTTTCTTAAAAAAAAACTTTGATCCAGCTTGACTTCAGATACGCCACATCACGACACGTTATTAGCAAGTTTACACGTAGAAAGTAAAATGAGATATTGAGTATATATAATGAGACAACTGAACTGGAGCTCTGCTCAAGTTTCGTCAGTTGATAGTGCCTTGTTGGCGAGTAGCTTCTGCTAGTCAACAGTTTCAGCTCCACCTAAATCGGAGCGAAGCGCCGGCTCTGAAAGTGTATTTCGGCAGCATCCAAGCCCAACAAGATCAAATATAATTGCCAGGTTGGAATGCTTTCTAACAAATTAAACTAAGAGATTTGAGCTGGGTTTAGGCCCGCTTTTTTCAAAAAGAAAAAAAAACTCCAGCCTCAGCGATTCAAACTCAACTCATGAAAACTAATGATTAGGAGTTGGACCTAAATGCGAAAGTCATTGAACAGCTTCTTTTTTTTTTTCTTTTTTCTCTCAGGTATTAATATGAGTAAAATGGGGATGAAAAAGCCATAAAAAACCTTCAGGGGAGGTAACCCGCTCTGATGGGATGGTGTAAGGAGAGCGCCTGACGGACGAATGTTCGATCAGGTGTCGACGCCGGGTAGATCCTGGCGTTGTGCGCACGTCGAATCCACCTTCCGGGGTCCGATGCTCAACAGACGGCCGACACGAACTGATGTATAGCACCCCTGCCAGGGGAGACGGGGTGGTTTAGCGAGCGAGGTTCAAATGAAGAGAGATGGAGCTCGTGGCGGCCGGCTGTGCACCTGGGCGGCGAAGCCGCTGGAGTTGGCCCGGCCTGCACGCACCGAGGCGAGCAGGCGTCTCAGAGGACGAGAGTATCCCGGCGCGCGCGGCGGCCTGCACGCTGCTGAGACGGCGACCGGCTCCGGGGTGGCGGAGTACCGCTCCGCGCCATCCGCACGCCGCGCGCGCGTATACGGTAGAAGAGGCTTCGCCCAAACCCGCTGCGCCGTACTCCCGGCGCCACGAGCCCGCCTCGGTGGCGGCGGCATGGTGGTAAAATCGTCGCCGTGTTTACGCTCACCTCGTGCCGCCGTTGCGCCGCCGCCGCCGAAGCGTTGGTACGCATCGGGTCCTCGGACGCGTTCGACGCACTCGGGACTCCTCTGCAGGTTTGCGTGCGGCCGGCTGTACGAGGGAGGGTCAGGGGCACGTCGTCTACGCCCTGGGGAACACCTATGGTTAGTATGGTTTTTGCCAATTTTGCTAATGGCCACGGAATGCTCAACGCACCTTTTGAAATCCTAGGTTTCCCAAGCCGTCATTCAATAGGGATTTGGGTCGGTTGCTTCCGTTTTTCACGCACCCCTTGCCCGTGGCTCGGGATGAGTTTAAGGCCATGGGGGCCATGGGCCACGGGGCGGGGCGGGGGCGGGCGGGGTGGGCGAGGAAGCGGAGGAGGCGGTGGCAAGTCCTAGCCAGGAACGTTGACGCAGGCGCCGCGGCGAGGCGGCGAGAGGTTTCTTTGGCGTTGCAGCTCACAATCTGCCATTGGTAATTGGGCTCGCCGGCGGCGAGAGGAAGGCGATGGGTCCAAAAAGAGAGCCCAGCGTGAATTCAAACGAGTAGGAGGGAAACATTAATATCCCACGGGAATTCGGAGAAGGAGTTCCTGGGAGATGTACCCAACAAGCCGAATGAGATAATATTCTGTTCAATGGGTTTAACAGATATTCCGCCCAATCCCATCCCCCAAATTCATAAGAAGAAGGACGTTAAAATGTTTGTAACATAATAAGTTGTCATCAAAAGATATAATTATGATGACGGAATTGGTAAGTGACCAGTTACAAATGTGCCAGTAGTACAATCAGGCTCGGCACGTAAATGAGATGGAATCGCAAGAGAAACACACACTGACACAAGCAAGTTTCTTGGGTAACAGAGCAGAGTTGGAAGAAAGAATGAACAACCTCAATCTCCTTCGAATCCAATTACATCACTTGTTTACACGTCCCTGCCTGCGAGAACTGCTATGCCTACACATTTGATTGAGAAGCCGGCTCTCGCGCTTCCGAACGTCGATATCTTGTTGGTAAGATGACAACAATGGAGCACACAGATGTCGCGAGATTTCTGCAGAAGATGCGCTAGGCTTGTTAGCGCTGCGCATGCGCTCCAGTGTGGAGTATGGTTCCCATGACAAGCCAAATACTAGATGGCCTTCAACTTCTTGAAGAATATCCCTAAAAAAAATGAAAACCAGGGAACAATTCATGTCCATAAAAAATATTTACTGCTTGAATCATATGGGGAAACTACATAGTATGTTTGCCAGTATCGTGCTAATCTCTCAACGAGGAGTAGATGAATGAAAGTGCGGGAAAGTACAATCTGCTGCAAAGTGTAAACTTCAACCCAGATACTGCCTGGACAACGCATGGAATGAGATCTGGGGATTCCTTCAGGGCAAAGTTACAATCCGTCACTGGCCCAGACAAGAAAAATAATCATGGCAGTACAGTTTTTACATGATAAAAAGAGTGCATGCTCAACAGTTTTCATCGCTAGATTAACGCAAAGTTCTTCCGCATCACGTCAAGGCTCCACCAATGACGCGAAGTGGATCACTAAATAAAATGGGGGTAGCTTAAAGTGCCAGTCTTAAACTAGAACCTCTAGGCTTTAATTTCGTTCAACAAAATAGTTAGTTGAGCGAGGGAAGCATACACACAATGTACATAGGATTTAAACATGTAAAATGAGTTCAAAGATTTTCCCCCAAAAGGATGAACTGCTGATAGTCTTCTGAAAGGCAGTAAGTGAAAGAGTCGGCATAAAGCTGCCTGTGTAATGCCAATGTTCAATGGCAAAGCACAAATCTTGCAGCTACTTGGATAGTTAAGCTGACCCAGCTTCTGCAATTTGTGGCTCTAGTGCCTATCCTCGCAGAGAATTTATCGTTGTACTGTTCAGCACAAAGCTTGCAAACTGCTCAACCATAGGAACATCATAACGCCCAAGTTATCTTCATACCAACAGCGATCTCTTCAGATTATTTCTACAATCTCAGGCTCCAAGAAGACATAAAAATAAGCAATATTAAGATCTCAGTAAGGGCAGTCCTATAAAACACATTTAGTGTGGCGGCATCTCATGTACTGCGAGAATGAAGCTGGCACCATAGTTACTGCACAAGATGGACTCCTTTATGTGTGCACGCACTGGTGAGTGTAATTTAACGTATAATACTGTCCCAACAAATTTTTCCCACAAGACTAACAACTAGCAGGAAAAGAGACACACTTTGGGTAAGTCTATGCGGGACGGGGGGTGAAATATGGAGCAGAAGTATCGGAATAACCCACAGTATCACCCATGCAGAGGACTCACTACTGTACACGCTTACATATAATGAAATCTTAGGTGCACAGGTGACAATAGCTCAATGAAAAGAGAAAGGTCAATGATGAAAAAATAACACGGAAGTAGCGCAGGGGAGCTGAGGTGCGTCAGGGCCAATTAGGAGTATTTGATATCATGATTTTATCTTATTTCATAAGAGCTAGCTTGGATCGCTATTTCAACGTACATTTTAACACGTCATTTTTCTATTTGGTTATTCAGTTTTTAGAGATTTTGATTTACGTCTGCCTTTTTGGGCTTATGAAAATCGGGGATGCTGACATTACGGCACTTTTGTATCACAGACTTCTCTGAGTCCGCTAGCTCGTTTGCCAAACCGGTCCAAAAGACTTGTTTTGATCACATCCCAAAGCAAAAAATAATTAACGGGAGTCACTCCGCCTTCTATATATTTTCATAGCTTCTAGCTATGTCTCCTACTATGGCAAATTATAGGGGTTAAAATACCTTCAATGTAAGACCATAATTCTATGGTTCCAGAGTTGGGAATTAGTAAGAGTGATTAACATCATATATTCCAATACCACATTCATTTGGACACATTCTCCACATGCTGGGAGCTCTGTATCGATTAAACACGCCAGGCCAATCCAGTTAACTAGGCACGACTCTTTTTAGGCATACACTAACACATTTCTTTCCCATGCCCTACATTTAATTATATCCGGGATGAAATTCGGTATCCATTGGGGCAGTTATACTTGGATGATCAATTTGGGAGAAATTTGGTATCCCATAATGATGATTCAATTTGGGGAAAGGGGAGGAAGTAAAATATTTATGCTCTTTGAACACAAGCATGCCAATGCAAACCTGGCGCTTGCAATCCAAACTTAAGACAATGAAAAGGAGCACCGTTCCACATTTGGGAAAAAAATCATGTTAATATGAATGTAAACAAAAAACCAAGAAATTTCATTTAATCCAAATTTTCAAGAAGAGTATCATAGCCAGGCAATAATTCTCTGTTGACAATGGCACCGCAAGAAGAGGACAGTTGCCTGCAGCTACAGCATAATAGGAAAAGCCATCAGATTTCTTCCTTCAAAACCACCAACAAATTAAGCATGAGCATGAAACATCAATTAGGATTTGGCACTCAAAAGTAATGTCACTAAAGAATTGAAAGTACTGGACACCAAGGGAACTTCTTAAGCAAAACAGACTTTTTGTATCTGCCTCAATTCACATAGAGAGAGCAAGGTGCTGTTAAAATAAAACGATGCACTCGACGAAATGTTTAATGAAGAATATATGACAAAGTACAAACACTTGCACGTTTTCATTCAGCCCTGCCAGGCCATTGTACTGATTCAGGAAATAACCAGATATGTGTTGTAGTAATAACTGTTGCAGTGAAATTCTGAGTCAATGTGAAGGACAAGCAATATGCTGTAGCTATTGAAACTTGAAAAGACAGTGGGTACAGCTGTCTAAAAAGGCCTAATAAGTTTGATGAATCCCCTAACTAGAGAATAAACCAGCAGGTGAATTTTTGCATTAGAAATCGAGAGAAAGTCAATCGCTTACCTTGCTTTTCTTATGCTCACAAAGCTAGGCCAGCAACAATATATTAGGAAAAGGCTATATTGTTTTTTTTTTTTTTTTTAACTTTTTTTTTTTTCTTACTACACTGGATGTTGTCATTCTATGGTGTATCTATTTTTTTTTATAACTTCCTATCTATCTAAAGTCAAACGGTTAGATGATTGCTTTAGTAAAAATTTAGCCAAGAAAAATTTAGTATGTGTAGCAGTGCTCATAAAGTAAAACAACAAAAAGTGGGTGCTCCTCTTTAATCGCAACATCACTTCACCTAGCCCAAATCGTGTAACAATTCATGAACCATAAAGCGACCAATATAATCTTCCTTCCAAATTTTGGGCGCAGGTTCTCATAGCCTGTAAGAGGAAAAAAGTACAGGTGAGGCTTAGCAAGGTCGCTTAACATTAGTAATTGTGTTAAGTTTTGTAGATAATGGATGATAACTCCTGGTTCGAGCACCCGAAGGTGTACCTAAGCCAAAGTAAATTGGTCTTGTCTAGGCAAGGGCAAGCTAATAGTATGTGCAGTAACCAACCCCTACTGAATAATGTACTGACTGCATTACAAAGTGAAAACTAGCCGAGTGCCTGATTTCTTAAAACAAGCAATCCAGTGCCCACTTACTTGAATAGTTGGTCCTGAAAGACTTCTGAATACGGCAGCTTCTATGTGCACTGCCATGCAAACAACATTTTTCTACAGGTATCAGATTCAAGTTTGATCATCTATACACAGCTAGAATTGGCATACGAATGACCAGGGTGAATTCATAAGAACATAGTACTTGAATTATATATTCAATCGCAAGATTTGCATAAATCCAGAGTCCATGACTGCAATAAATGGCTTGTAGATTATGTGGGTCCCGTACCTGCTTTCACTAGAAGTGTGCCCAGATTGTTTAAAACGGCGGTAATTCTTCAAAACTCTGCTGCACGTCTACATATTTCTAAGGCTCGCCTTGCATCACCAGGACAGTAGCACTACCTGTACAAGTAGGCAATAGTCAGTTGAATAAAACACATGCCAACAGAACCCTACAGCATGTTGACAACAGGAGGGGCGTTTGTATGGGCCAATTTGCTTGTTGGTTTTGACTTTTCTATAGAAACATACACTTTTTTCCTGTAATATGGGCAGACTGACCACTCAAGTGAAGTAATAGAGTAATGTTCATTGCCCGGGATGAAATGACAGCTGACACTTTAAACAGTCCAGTGTTGCAACCAAACCACAGTGCGTTGAATGCAGTTAGGCGCGACTGGGCCGTCCGAAGTTGGGTGTCAACTGTCACGTGGACTTGTGAAACATACAAAAAGGAACTAACAATGAAAAGAAATTGCCTAACCTGTCTAAGTAACTAACACTAACGATGGACAACAACATAATTGGATCTTCTAGAATGCATGAGGTGTTTCCTTACCGTTTGGTAGAGTTTCAATCCCCCGAAAGTAAAGACTGCTACACGTATGGGCATGCAATCATTGACTAAACAGACAATGTGTTCTGTACAAGTAATTTGTTGAAAAGGGAAAAGTGTAGAGTGATGACACAGCACCTGCCACTCATTTCCACGTAGTTCGAGGTAGGAACTCAGAACATCCAAAGTTTTGTTTATCCGACAAGCGGTAGCAAAAAGGTTGTTTAATGGCATGGAAATTATATGCAGAGACATAAAATAATGAAATACCCTACCTAAAACAAAAGACATGTCGCATAAATTCACCCTTCAGGGGAAAAAATTGCACAATAGGATGGACAAAGCAACAGTTCATAGAAAAGGACATGGTGCATAATAGAAAAATTTAACACATGAACTACATCCAACCTTTCTAAAGAAGGCAAGGTTCAATAGCTTGGGTCTTCAAAGGCAATCAAATGCCCTTTAGAACGGCTTGTAATGATCTCCTCAGTTGCCGATAATTATATGGGCCACACAGTCGTTGGATACCCATTACCGACTTGAAATACGAGGATAACTTTTCAGGAAGATCCATTGTGTTCGCTCATACCTGCGTTCAGAACAGTCAAAGAGTTAATTAAAAGGCCATCTAAAATCACACGTAAACAAACAAAAGTATAGGTACCTATGACAACTAGGTTTGAATTTGGCCTGGTGGGCGCAGTCAAGAATGTTTATATCAGCACTTGATCAAAACATAGCTTCAATGTCAATGAATACCCTGAATCTACAATGGTAAACAAAATGACAAACAAAACGAAATACCAAAACAATTATGCATTTTCCAAACAATAGATACAAATTGCTGAACTTACTCAACCGGTTCAGCTTACAAATTAATTTTTTTTTACCTGACTGATTTCTCGTCAAAAAGAAAGATCCAGCTCATCGATGAGCAAAAAATTGGCTGTGGTTTGCTTGTTGCCAATTTTTTAATGCGCACCTGGAAAAGTGTTCGGTTAAAATAATGAAGGGACTTTTTCCAACCCTACCCTATGCCACTCAACTGTTCATATATAACCTGCATATATTAAAATTATTGCATTATAATTCCTTTAATCATGGTGATATGGTTTACTAGGACAATCATAGTATTCCACCCACAGATGAGAAGTTCTGCATACCTTGTTAGATATTCTCTGGAGAAGCTAATCTTAAGACCATTAATCTCTATGAAGATAAGCGCCCTCAGATTCCCAGAATCACAAGCTCGTATCTTAGCCTCCTCATAACTGCAAGTAACTCAATAAGTCTACAGGTTGAAAAAGTAGGCACAGGAAATATTGCTTAGCCTTCAGCTTACAGGAACACAGGACATCAAAATCCCCATCAAAAGGGGACAAGTAAAGATGGTTAGTTACGCCTTGCCCCAGCTGTCCTCTGGTACACGCTCATGAATATAAAAGGGCAGGCCGTCCTACGACATTGATCATATGGGCAAAATTGCATCCCTGCTCAATGCATGATATCTCCCTCCATTTCTCTGAGAGAGAACTCAATGCAACGTCAAAAGCAGTTTATTGCAAAAAGAAGGTGGCTTTCGAGAAACAACTGCAAAAATGTACTAACATACTTATCCCAACACAAGGTAACGACTTAGGAAGAGTTGCCAATAACAGAGGTTGCTTTGGCCTCTCCAGATTGTCTTTTGATGACACCGGACATGTTCAGGTCGAAAAATTTTTTTAAAACCGGATCCAATTTTTTGTAAGGCCATATGTCCCTCCCTTTCCGTTTAGATTCTGCAAATGGGCATGTCATTTCAGTAAAGCATGAAAGTGCTAACACTACCAGAGAGTGAGACGGGCAACGAGGGGGGGGAGGACGAGGAATGGTTGGTACGCAGCCTGACCCGCACATGTGATTGATGGTTCTAGCAGAACTACATTTAGTAGGTTCTTCCTCTCAATCATATTCAGATCTATCCGTCACTGACATAACCATACCGGCATTGTATGGCTCGTCGCCAAGGATCTTCCTTTGTCTCATAACAGAGCAGGAAGGTTTCACTTTTGACCTACCAGAATGGTGGCCCCTGAGTCCTACACTCCTACTATGAACAGTCTATAACCCAGTTCAGTACATGTACCTCAGGTTCATCATGCGATGTCTGCCCAGAGACGCTTAAATTAATGCCAGTGTATATCCATATTCCATATTCACAGTAGAATACTCATCTCCTTGAATCACTATCATCGCCTTAAACCTTCTTTGGCAGGCTCCCATGACATACAATGTCTAAGAATTGTTTCCATCTGCAAAAGCCATTATATATTGTAATATGTAATTGCATAATGAATACAAAAAGACGCATCCAAGGAACGCGGATTTATCACTCAAAACACTATTATCACCTCAATGGTCATGCGAAGTCATTTGGGTGCGGTACAGGCTCCCTACGCCAATTATGTGGCTTGCCTTTTGCCTGCTGCACCCGTCTCTTCAGGGATAATATACCCATCTGAACTTGCCCAGACATCTCATCTGGCTCCCTCCATAAACTGGTGCAACCGCAAACGGTAAATGGTAAGAAATTGTTGCTCAAAGCTTTCCACAAAGCGTCGAGTGAAAATTGTTAAAGAGAGAACTAGAGTTTAATTTCAACAATACAAACTACCAGAATTATCCAGGCGGCTATCTTGCACCAACCCTCCAAGTACTGGAGCAACCATTCTTTTTCGCTGGTAGGGAATAGGGGGTAATCAAGACACTACATTCCAGGCCAGAACAAAACGATGCCGGAGGCCCGTCCTCCCCCCTCGCCGACGACCCAGTGGGTTGGTCCCGCCACCCACTGTTCGCCCCGCCTCCCGCCCGGCTCTCTGCCGGGACTGCGTCTCCGTGCGCGGCCCGACGGGTGCCGCTACCGCCTTATTGTAAAGCCATACGTCGGGGCAGGCTCACACGATGGGTCGGCCCTCGGCACTGTGGGACGTTGTGCCCACGGCTTGTCCCGACTGGTTCCCTCGTACGCTCCCTCCTTGCAAATCTTGCCGAACGTTAGTCCTCGCCGGTATGTTCCCAGTACATCCGTCACCTCCCGCGCTCTGTTCCGCTTAGGTGTCGCCGCGTGCACGCGGTTCGAGACTGTCGGTTCCGTCGACATTTCCGCCTCTCGGCGGCATCGCAGTCGGCGTGTCCACGTGCCGTGCTGCCCCAATGCCTGCCGCCGCGTGCAGCGCGCTGCTGGGCTGGCCATCGTCCGTTTCCTCCCTCGTCCCCACGCGGGTTCGTGTCCCTCGCCGGATTGACGTCGCCATTAGTCGCGCGCCGCTTTTCGTCGTCTTCGCTGGCGCCGGCCATCCCGGTCAAATCGTCATCTTAGGTGCATATGCGGCGTGTTTCCACGCCCGTCTCTTCGTCTCCGTGCAAGCTGCTTGCTCGGGTGCCCTCTCGCTGTCATTCGGCCGGCCCCCCGGTCGTCGTCGTCCGTCGTCCTCTCGATGTTCCGGCCGGGCGTCGTTCCCCGTCGCGTCCCGTGGGCGGTTCGTTCTTTGGCTGTAGTATCCCTTTAGCTCCCGGTCAAGATACGTTCTTTCGTCCGGTCGTCCCGGTCCGTACCCAGTTTGGTGCCTCCGCTGCAAGGCGCCGTCCGTCCGTCTTTTCGTTCCTCCCTAGTGCTTACGCGTCGTCAGTCGTCCCTCGTGCCGCCCCGCTGTTTCGCCCCTTCGTCCAAGGATCAGGCCCGCCCGAAGGGTCGTCTTCCCCCTCGCCGTTCGCATCACATATGTGCTCCTATGCGTTTCCGCGAGCCGTCTCCCGCCGCGCCCGCACGTGTCGTGTCGGTTGTCCACGTTCCGTGCAGCAGCGCCTCGTTCCGCGTGGAGTGTGGTTATAAGGATCTCCTTCCTCTTCGCTGGCCCCTCCCGTCCGTCCTCGTACCTTTCTGGTCGTGTCGCGGCACCCCGTGGCCCCGTTTTGGTTGCGGTTTTGGTCCGACAGCCGTGGTACCCCCCTTCGTGTACCGGTGTCGGTAAGTCGTTCCGCGTGATTGTGTGCGCGTGGTGATGCCTGTGTTACGTTGTGGTGTTTGTCTCTGGTCGGTGCCACGTGGTGTTCCACGGTGCAGCTCCCGCGTGGTGTCTAGGTGGGAGTTCGTTTTGTCGGCCACTGGTTATCGCCCTCGGTTTGACACATAGTCGGGGTCGTCACGCTTTGCTCGCCTCCCTCCGTGGACCCGTCTCTGTGTACATCGGTCCGCCTACATCCGGCGGGTCTTTAGGGGTTGACAGTGTGGGGGGTTCCCGCATGTGCAACAGCTGCCAGCGGCTCCTTTCTGTGCTTGGTTCTCAGGCTAGCGCGTGTCACGATTGTTTAGGATAGTTGGCAAAGCTTTAATTTATAATAATGTGCCGTTAAATCTCTCGCATGTACAGCATTAAACTTTCCGATGACCATGTCTTGTTGCATAACGAAACTTTCTGAATCGACCCCGTTTTCAAGTCTCTCTAATTGTTTTGTTTATAATCCTAAATGAACCGTTGTGGCTTTTTTCTTTTTTTTATGTATTGTTAAGTTTTGCCTTTTCTTTTTATAGGCTTGGTTAGCCTTTTGCCTGTGTGTGCCTTTCGCGTCGCTTCTGTCGTTCCCCGGAGGGTTGCCTGAAATAGGCGCTGGTTTTTTCGGCGATCGGTGGATGCCTAAGGTTTTGAAGGGCCCGTCTCTTCTGAGCAAGGCAAGGTCAAGATATCATCCTTGAGCCATAGTTGAAGTCCGCGAGTTTTATAAAGATTTATTTTGATTTAGTAATTAATGCATTATCGCTTTATTTAAATTACCGGCGTTAATCTAGCTGTTTTTATTTGAGCCAATGGCCTGATTTATAACCTTGGTTATGTACCTTGTAATTATTCTTAAATTTGCGTTATTGTTATTATTTCCTTTGTTCACCCTAGAAATAAAAAACCAAAACCCCCAACTAGTGGGGTATTCTATTCTGATTTCCCCATAGTAAATGAATTTTAGGTAGGATATGCTTGTTCGCTGATTTAATTAGGCAACAATTAGTTTTTGGTTTTTATAACTCTTAGCTACTTCTGGATATATTCATATCACTTGTGACGATTATGGAATGAAATTTGGATTATTGTGACGAATTGGGGATGCCAACTCCTCGCCCCTCTATTTACAAGATAAACCCTCGAAATGAGTTTTAGGCCTTGGACTGGGGTGGGCAATGGGTTTTTTGATAGTAGCCACCTCGGCCTACATTAAGGACGGTTTCGGGCCCTTCTGTTGCATAAGCCACTACCGTTATTCTTCCACGTTGGTGCCCCCCTAAGTGGGTAAGGCCTAGTTTGTTGGCTCAAGTTCCCCGGTTTATGAACGAAAAGTACACGGATGGCACGATTTGGGACGAAGTCCGGTGGGTTCGCATTGACATTCTTCCTTAGGACAAATGAAAGGCTTAACCAACGGGGCCTGCGGACCGGTAGTCGAGGATGTCCATATGGGCAGACAGGGCCCTGGTGTCGCTGCTGCTTAAGGTGGCTTTCAGTCCACTACTACTCTGTCCGGAGGTTCCGGCCTGTAGTGGGGTTGGTTGACGGTACTCTTGTCTATGGTAGGATGGATTTGGGAACTATGTCACGTCTTCCATCCGGTTATGCTCGTGGTGGTCTGTGGCATACGTGGGCTTTTCACGTGAGGAGTACGTGTCTTGTTGGGTAAAGTATGTACACGCTCTGAATCAGAGTTTATAATTCCTATTTCGAATAGCCGCCGCCCAAGTTCGGTTATGGGCTAAGCCTAGCAATGGTAACCCAGAGTTTTAGTGTTTTAGAATTCTTAAAACCTGCTTAAACACATTACGGGGTAAAATGGTTTGAATGGTTGGCTGGGAGTTGTGGCTTGGGACGTTAGCTCGGACCCCTGTCCTCCCAGGGGTGTTCGGGTTGCAGTTCGTCTGAAATTCATCGTAGGCGCTTGGTTTAAGGCAGGGTTCGTGTGGGTCCCTTACGCCTTTGATGTAATAATATTGTAATAGCGTCTAGGATGCTGGGCTGTTTACAAATGCGCTTTATTGGGCTACTAAGTGACTTTTAAATGGCCGGTTTTACTGGCTGAACTAACCTCTAGTTATTATCTCCGCCTTGTACTGCCGCTGTCGCATTACTCATTGCATCTGCTCCCGGTGGTGGACCTTGGTTTGAGTACTGTGGTTGTACTCATTCTTGTGCTCAATCTTTCGTCCCTTCCCAGTACAGAGAATAGCTTTTGGAAGAAAGAAATGGTCTAGTTGGAGTCTGGCTTATTACCAGTTTGAGGTCCGGCCAGGGGCGACGCCGACGCCCTGATCTGCCGCTCCCAGTGCAGCCCGCCCCACGACGCCGCCGGGAAGTAGCGCGACGACGACGCCGCGGCGTCGCCGGCGAGGGAGCGGAAGCTCAGGTACGTCGCCGTCATCGCCACCAGGAACAGCGCCCACAGGAACATGGTCCCCGTCGACGCGAAGCACCGGTGAACCTGCCGGCTCATCGCCGCCGACGACCGCTGCTCCACCTTCACCTTCCCCGGCGTCGACGGGTACATCACCTCGGCCTCCTCCTCCTCCACCACCACCCGCATCCTCCTCCTCCTCCTCTCCTCACGCAACCAAACAACACACCATCGATTCAGCTCTAGCTCGAACGAGATCAGATCTTTTTGAGTTCCGTTGCTCGAAAAAGAATTAGAAATTTTGAGTTCTTGCTGGTTTTGGGTGGTTTGTTTGTTCTGAGAAATGAATTTTTTTTTTGTTTTCTTTAATTTTTTTGGCCGTGGGAAATGGGCGGGAGGGATTAGTGGAGCGTGCGAAGGATGTTGCATAAATAGCGGTGGTTTTGTGTTCGGAGGCTCGGCGATGATGGTGGGGGTCCCTGTAATTTAGCACTGTTTATTTTTAGGCCATATGGTATAACATTTGAGGATGTTTTGAAAATGGCAGGACCATCATCCATTGAATGCATGAGATTTGCGAAGAAATAGGGAACATATGTATCGAGGTTTGTCTAGCATTTTAAACCTTTCCTTATGCCATTAGGCCAATTAGGCCAATACCAGGCCATTAGTTGGTTTCAGTTTTGTATAACCTAAACAAAACCCACTATATTTAGACTTGGTGCCAATGCAATGATGTACTTTCTCCGTTTCACAATGTAAGTCATTCTAGCATTTCCTACATTTCCTCGGTTAACATCAATATGAATGTGGAAAATGCTAGAAAGACTTACATTGTGAAACAGAGGGAGTAGTACCTATTATCATGTCATGTGCTGAAAAGTGTAGTCTGAGTGGTTTCCGAGCATCCGAGTGCCTCTTTTAGCACATCAAAACGTGATGGAGGCTAGAACAAATTTATAAAACCGTTGAACTTAGTTTTTTTTACTTGATATATGTGTTAAGAAACTTTGAGCTTTACCAATAAAGGCCTGATCCAAATATATTTGTTGGGTCCATCACCGAACTTTTTATATATGGATTTGCACTACTGTCCAAAGAGGAGAGGAATTACTCATTTGTATACTTGATGAAATGATTAGAATAAGATAAGAGTCTCACCTCTAAAGTTTGTATCTCCACTTTTGCTCTTAAATTATACAATCCCATTGGACTACTCCGTATATTATCAAGCAAGAATCTCTACTAGAGAGCAAGGTAGAAGAAGGTAGAGAAATCTCTTGACCCGATTTGCATTTTGCGAATTGGACTTAAAAAAATGAATTTCTTGTATCCTCCTTGTTCCGTTTTCGTAACTCCTGACGAAAACCACCATTATTGACTTGGAGTCACTGGGCGACTAGCGATTGGGGTTTTTGGTGTCCTCCATGGTAAACAAGTTGATGTTGCATGTATGGAGCAAAGACAACGTCGGACCATGCCATTGAACGACCAGGCCGCACACGACAGCGCCCGCTGGCTGTGGCCTACACGCCGCCTGTTAAGCCTTGTTCGGTTTGGAGGTGATTGAGGGGGAATAATTCCACACTACAATACGTGTGGAATAAATCCCCTCCAATTTCTCTCTTATGGGATTAACTGAACAAGGTCTTAATGGGTGGAAATCCAACCCAACCCAAATGCAACAGTAGAAAACTGTACTGTACACCTCTCCATGCTCAGCAGCATCGAGGAGTGGACAGGATGAGCCCGGGCGTCCTCCTCATCATCGCCATCCTCGACGTCGTCTTCTTCCGCTTCGGCATTCTCAACCTGCTGGTGCAGAATCTCCTCAGACAGACTTCAGAGTTCAAACCAAATTGGCCCTAAATTTTCGGCATATCGAGTGGTGTGCTCTGACGCTCAGACTCCGCTTGTTTTACACACAGGGGTTCAGACTTTCAGTTGCTCCTCTGCAGCAACAGCCAACAAGCCCACCCTTGCAGAAGCTTTGTCGCTAGGAATCTAGTTTCTGAACTTTTGGAAATTCGGAATGTCGTCGAGATGAACAACACATCTGCAATCTCACCTCCCTCTTGCAGAGTTTTAGTGTTCTCCATTTTTTATTTTTGCCCTTGTTTAGATCCAAACTTTTTCTTCAAACTTCTAACTTTTTCATCATATCAAAACTTTCCTACACATATAAACTTTCAACTTTTCCGTCACATCGTTCCAATTTTAACCAAACTTCCAATTTTAGGGTGAACTAAACACACCCTTTATTCAGGAGAAGGTCTACCCCGAATATTCTACCTCCGTCCCTGATATAACGGTCTTGCTCGTGTATTACATCAACAAGATTCTTTAAGCTATATCTGTTGATTAAATTTACTATATAATTATAATTTATTTTGGTTGTGTTCGGAAGAGCTAGCAGTGGCAACGCTGCAGGCACAACAACAGGACCAACCAAGCAAATTTGTACTAAAACAACCGCAGCACAGTGGCTGTACAGCCACCATCTAGCTGAACCGAACTGACCCTTTGTTGTGAGTTATTTTGTTAATAAAAATAATTTAAATTTTATATTTTACATAATTTTTTTTAATACGACGGATAGTCAAAGTGTTTAAAAGTCAATAACGACTTTTATTTTTTTTAAAAAAAAAGCGGAGGATGTATACTGTACAACCGAGGGAGCAGTATTAGCGAGGAATAAAAGTGTTCCACATTTTTTACCGACACCGTAGTTTGATGAGTTAACCGCAGCAGTAGTTCCGTGCATGCATCAGCATGACGTCATCACCTACCATCTCTTCTCTCCAACGTCGCCTCACAGAACAAGCTCCCGTAGACCTACGTGGTGTTACCATTCGTGACACCAGCTAGCCACAATGGACACGTCGCCGTCGCCGGCGCCGGGGACGCGCGCTCCGTGTTCAGCACCATCGAGGACAAGATGAGCCCAGGCGTGCTCCTCATCATCGCCATCCTCGCCGTCGTCTTCTTCCTCTTCGGCCTGCTCAACCTGCCGGTGCCGAACCTGCGTAACACTTACATGTGGGTTTCATATATTTTTTTAATTTTTTTATCCACTTCATTCAAAACAACCATCTATATTACCGAGGAATCTCACTTAAACGGTTTTGTAAAGATAGGGGGGTGGAGTTTTCTGGTATTGCGGTTTCGGGATATTTATTAAACTCGACGTAGAGATGAGGGATGGCTAGTGGACTTATTCCAAATACGGATAATACGCCATATGACGTATTAGAAATAATAATAATAATCTATGAGTAAAAAAATTATATATACGTTCATAGCAACTTAAATAATAATACTGAAAAAAAAAACTTCGATGAGAAAACTTCAATATTAAATTTTAAAATCCATATTTTGGTAGTAACTGATGTTGTATACATGAAACGATGGGGCCCTGAGAAACTAAGGGCTATATACCCGAGTTTTCAACTCCTATTATCATTTTATCTCTATTATTTCAACTTTTTGTTTTTTGTCCTCATTTTCTAGCCTGAAGCTTATGCTGTCTCATTTTGGAGGATTTGACGGTTTTAAAATTCGTGTCGAAATAGAGGCAAAACTAATGTTAAGTTTGTGCGCATGTTTTGTTCACGAAAAGAAAATTTTTGGTTGTCACATCAGATGTTTGACCGGATGTCGGAAAGGGTTTCCGGACATGAACGAAAAAACTAATTTCATAACTCGCTTGAAAACCGCGAGACGAATCTTTTGAGCCTAATTAAGCCGTCATTAGCACATGTGGTTTACTGTAGCACTTATGGCTAATCATGGACCAATTAGGCTCAAAAGATTCGTCTCATGATTTTCATGCAAACTGTGCAATTAGTTTTTGTTTTTATCTATATTTAATGCTATATGTATGTGTTCAAAGATTCGATGTGATGTTTTTGGGGAAAAAAATTAGGAACTAAACCATGCCTTAGTGAACAAGAAAAATTTTGAGTTCAAAGAGGGGCAATTTTTTTTTGTCTTCTCACATCTATATGATTTGCATCAAAACAAACCCACATTTTTCTACTCAATTTTAGTAGCGCCAAAACTTATTCAACCGTTTGTTTTCTTAGTATAGGTCCAACGAACACTCTAAAATAATAACAAAATGTGAATCTATGTGAGTTCACCCGTACCAAATCTAGAACATGAACTTGAATCTGAGTATCCAGTAAAACCTATGACATGGACCCTAGCCAAATTATTCATGCTTTTACCAAATTTCGAGTAGACTTCAAACCGAACAGCACTAAATTTTGAGAAAATTATATATCTACCATCACATAAATTGGGATTCGCTCAACTACTATCACTTAAATGGGCTTAACTAGAATACCATAATTAACCAAGGTGTCTTTGCTAAAATACTATCCCGGACAGAAATACCCTGGATCTTCTTCTTCATCCCTCCCTCCAATGACTGAATAGGTCGCTAGCGGCCATCGCCAGCTCCACTGCCGCGCCATCGCCCACGTCATCTGGGTTGGGCACCATTGCGCATCGCCGCCCCACCCCGACTCGCCAGCTGACAACAACCTCGCCCCGACACCTTGCTGCCGCCGGCAATTGGGGCGTTGCCCTCCCTACCATCCGTCCATCCTGGTATGTGCCGGCGAGGCAGCACCGGTGAAGCCGGCGGTGGCTGCCAGCAACCTCTTCAAGCATGGGAGGGAGGAAGATGAGCTAGGGGCATTTCATTTCGGGATAGTATTTTGGTAAAGATCGATTGTAGATGATATTTTAGCGAAACCCATTTTGAATGATTGCATTTTAGCGAATCCAGTAGATATGCAATTTTCTCCTAAACTTTTGGCCTATCTGGACGTGTGAGGGGATGGGGTGACACATTGATGAATGGTGTGGTCTGACTCTGCTTGTTTTACGCAGGATTCAGTTGCTCCCCTGCAACAACAAGCCCACCCTTGCGGAGGCTTGTCGCTAGGGAATCTGCAAAATTTGTTTATGAACTTTTGGAAATCCGGAATGTCGTCGAGATGAACAATGCACCTGCAATCTAAAGTATCAGTATGCTCCCTCTTGCAGTGTTCTCCAACTTTTTTTTTTACTGACCCCATAGTTTGATACTCCGTTCAACCATGAATTCATGTGCCCAACTTTGATCGTCCGTTTTATTTGAAAATTTTTTATAATTAGTATTTTTGTTGTTATGAGATAATAAAATATAAATAATACTTTACGTCTAACTTATGTTTTAAAGTTTTTTTAAAAAATTTACAAATAAAAAGGATGATAAAAATTGAGCACGGAAAAGCAGGGCTGCAGCCGCATCACGGCATCAGTAGTTTCATTGCATTGCATACATCAGGATGACGTCATCACCTATCATCTCTTCTTCTCTACAACGTCGCCTCGTATAACAACAAGCTCTTCTTCTTCTCGTGTTACCATTTGTGACAACAATGGACACGTCGGCGTCCACCTCGCCGCCGCCGCCGCCGCCGCCGCCGCCGCCGCCGCCGCCGCCGCCGCCGCCGCCGCCGCCGCCGCCGCCGCCGCCGCCGCCGCCGCCGCCGCCGCCGCCGCCGCCGCCGCCGCCGCCGCCGCCGCCGCCGCCGCCGCCGCCGCCGCCGCCGCCGCCGCCGCCGCCGCCGCCGCCGCCGCCGCCGCCGCCGCCGCCGCCGCCGCCGCCGCCGCCGCCGCCGCCGCCGCCGCCGCCGCCGCCGCCGCCGCCGCCGCCGCCGCCGCCGCCGCCGCCGCCGCCGCCGCCGCCGCCGCCGCCGCCGCCGCCGCCGCCGCCGCCGCCGCCGCCGCCGCCGCCGCCGCCGCCGCCGCCGCCGCCGCCGCCGCCGCCGCCGCCGCCGCCGCCGCCGCCGCCGCCGCCGCCGCCGCCGCCGCCGCCGCCGCCGCCGCCGCCGCCGCCGCCGCCGCCGCCGCCGCCGCCGCCGCCGCCGCGCTCTGTGCTCAGCACCATCGAGGACAAGATGAGCCCGGGCGTCCTCCTCATCATCGCCATCCTCGCCGTCGTCTTCTTCCTCTTCGGCTTGCTCAACCTGCTGATCCAGAACCTGCTCCGGATGCGGCGGGCGCGGCGGCGGCGGCGGCGCGTGGGCGACGGC
>CM020183.1:7136187-7149877 GCA_009805545.1 Oryza longistaminata
GCGCACGGAACGACGCCGCGCGCCTCCGCCGCCGTCCGGCCATCTTCCTCTTGGCGGCTGACATCATCCAGATCTTGTACAGCGAGAAGCTTCCTTGTTCGACTCGCCGCCGCCGTCGCCGACGCGGCTTCTGTCACAGCGCCTCCCACGCGCCCTTCTTGGAGGCGGAGCCGCGAAGTCGCACTCCGACAGCGCGAGCCGGCGCGAGACCTCGACTCGGCCGCGGCCTCCGCTTGGCGTCCTGACGGCGACGCGGAAGCGCGGTGTGCTCGTCCATGACGTACTCGTAGGATCCTATGGAGAAGCACCGTCTCTGTCCATGATCTCCCCTGCCGCCGCCCGTCGATTGTCGCCGTCGTTGCTGGTGGTGGTGGTGCTTTGACGACGGCGAGGTCGCCGGCATTGCCATTGCCGTCGATGCACTTGAGCTTGCCAAGCTTCACCTCGACACCTCCTCCTCCTCCGCCGCCGCCGCCGCCTTGGGAGAAGACCCCTCGCTGTCCCCACCTCCATTGTTGGCGAACGCCTCGCCGAGGCTCTCCGAGTCGAGCACGCGCGGCGCTACCGGGGTTGTCGTCGCGTCGCGGCGGCGGCGGCGCGAGGACGCGCCGCGGCAGATGGGCACGTGGAGTGCGACAGGCAGCCAGGCGTCGATGCAGGCACGTGGACAGCGTGCGAGTCCGGAGGAGGCGGAGCTTTGTCGTCGCGGCGAACTCGCACAGGCACACGGCGCAGTCGAAACGGGTCGTCTTGCGGAGCCGCGCGCCGACGACGGCCGGGTAGACGAAAGACGGGGAGCGCGTCGATGAAGTCTGTCGACGCCGCCGTCGTGGAGGTGGAACAGCTGCTGGAGTGGCCTGGAACGCCGTCGGGCTGCCCATGCCGACGCCGCGCGCCGTCGTCCCACGCACCGCGCCGGCCGCGCGCGGCCCGGCAGCACGGAGCAGCAGTTTGGATCAGGCAGGTGAGCAAGCGATCGAAGGGGGGGGAGAAGACGCACGGCGAGGATGGCGATGATGAGGGGAGCCCGGGCTCATCGTTTCCTCGCATTGGTGCTGAGCACAGAGCGCCGGCGGCGGCGCGAGTGACGCACGACGTACCATTGTGTGTCACAAATTGGTAAACGAGAAGAAGAAGAGCTTGTCTGTTATAGGCGAGGCGACCGTCGTAGACAGAAAGACGTGGTAGGGTGATGACAGTCATGCTGTATGTATGCAATGCAATGGAAACTACTGATTACGCGCTATTTATTATTGCAGTCCATGTTTTTCCTGTAACTCATTTTTAATCGCCTTCTCTATTTGAAAAAATTTAAAGTTAAGTCAACATAAAGTATTATTCATGTTTCTATTATCTCATAACAACAAAATACTATTATAAAAAATTAAATAATACGTACATTAAGTTGGTCAGGTAAACTTTATCGGTGGCTACATGTTCAACCTACGAATTAGTTAAAAAAAAATTTGGAGAACTCTGCAATGGGGAGCATACTATAGGCCGATTGCAGATTTATTGTTCATCTCGACGACTTCCGGATTCCAAAAGTCTCAGAAACAAATTTGGCAGATTCCGCTAGCGACAAACCTCTGCACAGTGGCTGGGCTTGTTGTTAGCATGGGAGCAACGAAAATCATGAATCCTGCTGTAAACAAAGCAGATCAAACCACATCATCAATGTGTCACCCTCATCCCCTAGACACGTCCAGATAGCCAAAGTTTAGCGATACAATTGCATATCTACTCGGATAAAAATCACATTTTCAAAATGGCCTTTCGCTAAAATCATCCACATCGGTCTTACTAAATTATCTAGAATGAATGCCCCTAGATCAATTCTCCTCCCATGTCTTAGAGGTTGCTGGCGGCCACCGCCGGCTTCACAGGTGCTGGCCTCGCCGGCAGCATACAGGATGGACGATGGTAGGCGAGGGCACGCCCTAAATTGCCGGTGGCAGCATAGGTGGTCGGGCGAGTTGTCGTCAGCCGGCGAGTCAGGGTGGGGCGGCGATGCGCAACGTGGCGCAGCCCGACGACGTGAGCGATGGCGGGGCAGTGGAGCCAAGCTGTGGGCCATGGGACCTATTCAGTCATTGGAGGGAGGGATGAAGAGCAAGATCTGCGGGGTATTTCTGTCGAGATAGTAATTATTTAAGCACATACACATTGGTTAAGTTAATGGTATCTAGCTAAGGGCCCATTTAGTGATAGTAGTTGAGGGGCGAAATCTAACTTATGCAATGGATAGAAGTATGCAATTTTCTCAAATTAGTGTGGTTCGGTTTGAAGTCTACACCCCCCCCCCCCCTCGAATTTGGTAAAAGCATGAATAATTTGCTAGGGTCCATGTCATTAGGTTTTACTGGCATATCAGATTGAAGTTCAATGTTCTAGATTTGGTAGCATGTGGATCTAAAAAGGGGCAAATAAAAATGAGAACCGGCGATGGCCGAGGCCAGCAAGAAGCATGGCGGGATCAACGACGAGCGCCGCGACGTCGAGGCCGGCGGCAATGGCGACTCGTCTCTCGCCGACGAGCGGCCGTCGTTGGCGAGGACGGCGCTGCAGTACATCGTCGGCGGCGGCGGCGGGCGGCAGCAGAGCAGCCGAGTTGGAAGCCATTCTTGAACCATTTGGTTTGCACATTGAACACAGAAAAAATGTCCCCTTATTTTTTTTCTTTTCATTGATTTTTTCCCTACTTTTCTTTTCTTTTCCAAAATGATTATAGTGATTGCAAAGCAACAAATTTGTGAAGAAAAAAGCAATTGAAGCAACTGCATTTGTGTGTTAGTCATGGTCATATTAATTAGTTAAAGAGACAAAAGGCATTCTTGGTCTTCATTGGTTTGAAATATCAGATTGTAGTGTAACATAAGCCAGGTTGATTTGCTTTTAAAGTTCAGCAGAATAGGAGGAACTTGGAAGACACTCATGAACAAAAGAAGCATTGGTTGTTTGGATTTGTCAGGTTGACAGTGATGGAATTAAATCAAATTAGCAAACCTTATAACAACCACTGAAGATTAATATTTGTATCATATGTGGCAATATAATTTGTCTTATGCATCATTTTAGGATGGCACGAAATTTTTATCTGAATAAACAAGTGCAGAACACTTGGCTTAGCTGTCTCACCACTGCATCTGATCTACTCCTAACTTACTAAGCATTCTTGGTTTAAACTGAACCAAGAACTGGCTAATACAGACAAAGTGTATACAGGCATGGCAATGCAACTATGCAAGTGAGAGAAGTGGATTCTCTCTAATTAATGACATAAACAAATCAGCCAGTCAAATCCCTCATTAAAGAAGCTGAACCCAGTGTCTGTTTGCATAATTGCTACTACTACTACTAAGCATTTAGTGAAAGTGCTGGCAACATTTGACTTGCAACTGCCTCATCAGGGTCTGGTGTGCATGTGATGAGAAGGTGAGGGGAAGCTTGATTATCGGAGTTTGTTCGAATACAAATCCATTTTTCTTGCCATGTTATGCTTGATTTCATGAGCTGTTCTTCTGTTGGAGCTGAGTTTTTGTTTGAGTAGTGGACTCGTGTGCAAGATAGTAATACTGCATTTACAGGCTGTTGCAACTTGCAACAGTACAAGCAGTTTGCTCCTTTTGTCTGCAGGCTGTTGCAACAGTACAGATGTGCAATACTACTTCACTGTGATGTAGGTGCACAAATTTATAAGAGTTTAAATACCAACCTTGATGATGCTGCGGCACCGTCAGATTTTTGTCTGTTTAGTCGTCAGGTAATATTTTTGGCAGATCAACAATTTCATTGTAGCATGGATGGAATGAAATTGGATCTCCCTATTAAAGAATGGTGGCTGAATGCCTCTACCTCTGTACCTTCCCTGAAACTTTATTTCAGAAGATAGAGGTTCAGACTTCAGAGTTACAATTCTAATAATAGGTTTGCTAAAAAAGCTTAAGCTGACAAGAAAATGTGGATGATATAAAGTAGAACTTTCATGAACTTTTGTAGTAGCTTGCGTTGTGACAAGTCACAATCGATATATTTTGCCCTTTTCAATCTAAGAACCTTCTTGTAATATCTGTGCATAGAATATATTTAATTTGAAAGGAAAGTAAAACATAGAATTGCAGAATGGTAGTTTGTATTGTGCATTTGTGCCACCTAGGTCACTAAGCTAAGCTGGCGAGTCAAATTTTGTAGAGAGCAGAGGACCACATACAGCTACAGTAAAGCGAACTTTTGAATTCTTTTCGCTTGTTTTTAACCCAAGTTCACGGTGTGTTCATGCTGGATGCATCATTAGTTCACAAATCCGGGTGAGCTAAAGCTGAATGCGACCGGTCAATCGGCACAAAAGCATGTTTGGAATTGACCATGTTAGGAGAACAGGAGCAAAGCTAGCATGCATGCATCATCTTGAGTAGATGACAAGGTTCAGACACAACAAGCAAAGCATGAGTAGTTCAGTATTAGCAGGTCTGAAGACCATGGAGAATTGGAGATAGAGGAGGTCAAGGAAAGGAGAAACAGGTCTGGGCCATGTTCAGAAAAAAATAATCAAATATAAGTACTAGTTTACATTACACAATATAGAAGCTTGAGAGATGATCAGTGAAGTAGCTTAAAAGATTGGAGATTTAGGGGTGTTTGGGAGCCCCTCTCTCAAAACAATAAGTCTCTAGGGAGGGACTTATGTTTTTTGAGAGAGGGGCTAAAGTTTAGCCCCTCTCTCCCAAACACCCCCTAAGACTGCTAGTTGCACATGAGTAGTTGAGGAAATGTCAGCAATTACAATGACAGGTTGGAGATTTTCAGTTTGAAATGCTATCCAATAAACAAGTGTGGTCCCTCCTGCGCATCGTTTTTTTAATATAGTTTGATATTAAAACATAGTTTTAGTGTTTTTTTTAGGCCCTGTTTAGTGCACACCAAACTTCTTCCAAACTCTCAACTTTCCATCACATCCAAAACGTTTCTACTCACATAAACTCTCAACTTTTTTTTCAAACTACCAACTTTCTCCAAACTTCTCCCTAATTTCTCCAAACTTCTCCCTAATTTCAGGAACAAGTTGCAAATGATGAACGTGAGTTTTCTGGTTTTCTTCCACAATTCTTGCAATTAAATTGATTCATGTATAAATCCAGCAAAGTTAATGCATAATATCTAGATCCTAAAAATTTCTACCATTCTGACAGAGGTTCTCTATTGATATCATATTGGAAATAAATGCTTGCATAAAGAACAGAACTGATGCAAATAAAAAGGTTCTGCATATTATCTTTTTTCTATCGAAAAATGTGCTCCATTGTCTTGCCCTTCAGAGCAAGGATAATAGTAGAGCTCACTTCCTACAATTAGTTTATCTTAAGCTAACATATATAATAGATTAGCTATAAGGTTGGCAATAATTTTCTTCTCCTCTCTCTATCTCTTACTTATACATTTAATGTATTTGTCTTTGTAGCTTGTGTTAAGCTAGCTCTTACATAAGAGTCAACACCCTTGATTTCTTGTTACCTCTCTCCTCTACATAAGCTTATAGTAGGTTTATAGCTCACTATTATACTTGCTCTCACTGGATTTCTATTCAACAATTTAAAATTTTCTTTTGAAAAGGAATTCATGGATTAAAGTGTGGGCTAATAGATTTACCAGTGGTAAATCACTGACAATGTTGTTCTGCCTTGCCATGGCAAGATTGGAAGAACAAAATTTATAACTAAGTTATTTTTGGTTTGTTAACCTTTACTTACAAAATCAAATAGGCTATTCAGATAAGCATATCTGGTGTGCTTGTAAACTCCTGCATCCTCCAAAATCAAAATAAACCAAAAGAATCCCTGATCAAAGTGATCATCAACTCAATGTGCCATAGCTCATAACTACTACTACTCCGTTTCAGGTTATAAGATGTTTTGACTTTGGTCAAAGTCAAACAGCTTTAAGTTTGACCAAGTTTTTAGAAAAAAAATAGTAATATTTTTGACCCAAAATAAATTTATTAAAAATATACTTAATTATTAATTTAATAAAACTAATTTAGTAATATAAATATCACTATATTTCTCTATAAACTTAGTCAAACTTAAACCAGTTTAACTTTGACCAAAGACAAAACATCTTACAACCTGAAACAGATGGAGTACTGGTACTGTTCATCATCAGTTGAGCCTGCAAGCTGCAACAACCCCCTTGTCCCATGCTGCCGTCCCCAATCTGAACCTCATATTCTCATCCCATCTGTGCGATCGATCGATGCACGCGCTACATCACTATCATCCTTCGACCAAATCCCCACAAAGCGTCACTAATCCTTTTTTTTTGTCGGCGTGGATGGAGTCACTCGCTTACTCATCCCTGCACTTTGACAACTGACAACATCACCAGGAAAGAGAAGATTATGCCCCATTTGATTTGTACGAAAACTAGAGAAAAATTAGAGGATTTTAATTCTATAAGAAAAATAGTACCTATCAAAGGTCTTTGAAACAAATGATTGAATTATTTCCTTTGAAATCCCTATGGAATATACAATACTATAGATATTTTAAAGAAAAGTTAGCAGGAGCTTCAATCTCTTGAGTTTATTTTCTCATCCGAGTGTTACTTTTTCCTTCGGCTTACTCAAAGGTTATTTTATGTGTTTTGCAATTGTTTATTTTACAGTTACGTTCATGTCAAAATATTATGTTTTTTTTACCTATTCTTCCTTTTTTTTCAATCTTTTGCTTCGAAGGAGCCCTAAAGGTCCCATTTGGACAATAAGATTATAGATTATTCTAACTTTGTGATAACAATTGTTTTTCCATTACATAATAGACACACATGCACACACACCACTACATGCGTAACACCATACTCACACCCACCAATGTGTTGTGCACACGTTTAAAGGAACAGAAATCAACATCACATGCTTGGACTCTGTGGCCTTCACTTATTGGGAGGCAATTATATAGTAATAAAAGATTAGTATTCCGTGGGAGAAGAAAATAATAACCCAAGACGACTTGGCGATAAACAGCTGCAACCAGTAGCAGCAGGCAGGATGTTCCTTCCTGCTTCCAGTATAGACCAGCCTTGTTTTATCTGGGCCTCTCCGGCCTGGGATAAGCCCAGGTTCTGCTCCTGCAGGCAGGCAAGCCGGATGTTCCATACTTCCATTCTCAAATAATTGACACGGTTAATTATGATCATGTCATTTTAACCGCATTCTTTTTAAATAATTATTTTTTTCTCGAACGCGCAAAAGGATTGCACGTCAATATATTAGAAGAAAAGAATGTTTGTTACACGACGCAATCAGTCAGACCGACTTATGCCAATAAAGGGGGGACTTTTTTAAATAATTATATTACGTAATGAATAGAAGTTATATTTATGATTATACAACGCTCAATAATATAACATATTTAAAGTATTTATTAGAAATGAAAATTAGTTAATGCTAAAACTAAAATAATATCGATATCAATTATTGAAGAGCAGGGAAGAAATCGTCCAGACAACACTAATTTACACTACACACCACCTTTGGGAAGAAATCAGGCCAGAGGAAGGTGTGCTCTGCTTTGGGATCCTTTGGAACAATTTACACTTCACACCACCTTCCCTTCCCTTCGTTCTGAAGCCCTTAAGAGAAACTGAGGTAACGGCGAAAGATCTTAGGGCTCCTTTGGTCCCTATAAAAATACCAGTCTCTTAGAAAAAGAATCATATATATCAATCGGTTCATGTGTTTTTCCTACCCGGGAGCGTATCCTATGCACACAGGCTCTCGTGTGTACACACCGTGTACACCAACTAAAAATTATCACAAAAAATTCTAGGAAAATTCATACATGTACTTTCAATAGTATTACATCTACGTGCAAAGTCGGGTATTATATAGGGTGTCGTATGAAGTGTTCGGGCACTAATAAAAAACCTCATCCACGCATGGCGCGGGTCGCGTACTCGCGTGGCCCTCCTCGCCATCGTCCATTAGCCGCCGGACCTTGCTGGCCACCTCCACGTAGGGGTGGTAATGGGCCCAACATTTTGGCCTAGACCTTTTGGGTCCCTATAAAAATACCAGTCTCTTAGAAAAAGAATCATATATATCAATCGGTTCATGTGTTTTTCCTACCCTCCACCTAACTAATGATTCCCATAACTGCATAGGATATGTTGCCTTTCCTACCCTCCACCTAACTAATGATTCCCATAACTGCATAGGATATGTTGCCTTTCCTACCCTCCACCTAACTAATGATTCCCATAACTTTCTTATGTTTTTTTAATCTATAGGGACTCCTTTAAAACATGGGAATATGAAAAACACATTATTCAAATGTCATTGCACCTTGAATCCAATGGAATGAAAAATACATAAAACCGTTAGGATGAAGCATAGGAGAACACATAGGATTTAGAGATGTAGACACACATGAAAAATTCTAAGAATTTGGAGTTAATGCTAGGAATCCTTCAAAATTATCATGAATCATGTCATTTCATAGGAATTTCAAAGGAGTTCTACGGACTCAATCCTTTGTTAAAATTAGTCTCATAAAAACTTTTTCTTTATGATTCAAATCTTTTTAAGTTTCTCTACTTTTCTTTTGTTGTAAAGGAGCCCAAAGATTTAAAGCGATAAGACACTTTAATTCTGTATTTTTT
This sequence comes from Oryza longistaminata, assembly GCA_009805545.1. Lineage (NCBI taxonomy): Eukaryota > Viridiplantae > Streptophyta > Magnoliopsida > Poales > Poaceae > Oryza > Oryza longistaminata. The sequence goes on from CM020183.1 coordinate 7,144,843, forward strand.
TTCCTATCCAACATTATAAGAAGGGAAAATTACAAAATTCACCTCATAAGTCACTTGAGTTTGACATTCCACGTCATGAGTCATTTTGCTGCAAATACACACCTCCTATTTAGTTTATTGTAAAAATCACCCGAATGCACACGTGCATAACCGAATCAATTTGTTATCGCTGATGTACAGTTACCACAGGCTAAGCTAGTCAAATCAATCGTGTCCAAGTGCTTGCATTAGACTTAGGAGGTGTTTCGATCTAGGGGTGTAAAGTTTTGGCGTGTCACATCGGGTATTATACAGGTGTCGTGTGAGATGTTTGGACACTAATAAAAAACCTCATCCACGCATGGCGCGGGTCGCGTACTCGCGTGGCCCTCCTCGCCATCGTCCATTAGCCGCCGGACCTTGCTGGCCACCTCCACGTAGGGGTGGTAATGGGCCCAACATTTTGGCCTAGAAAATGTGATGGTTGGGTAAAAAAAGATTGTGCTGAAATTTAGTATTTTTTTGCTAAAAATATTTAAGGGTTAAGATGGGTTGTGAAAGAACCCACGGGCCTTGACCCATTACCACCCCTACCTCCACGCGCCCGACAACAGCGGCGGCGTTCAGCCCCCGGAGGCCCGGAGGAGGCGGTCCACGCGAACACCAGCGCCCGGTCCGGTTTTTTCCACTATGCCCCGGAGGAGGCGGTCCACGCGGACGCCAGCGCCGAGGATGTCCGCCACGTGCTTCGCGTTCTCCACCTGCTCCGCCATCACTGGCCACGTCAGCGTCGGACGACCGGCGGCAAGGCTCTCCAGCACGGAGTTCCAGCCGGCGTGGGTGACGAACGCGCGTTGTGGGACCTAGCCACGGACGATCTTCCCGTCGCCGCCGGACCGGCCGATGGCCCAGAGGAAGACGTGGCCGGAGTCCACTACCCCGTGCCGGCCGTGCGCGAGCGTGCCGAACGACACGTACTCCGTACGTTTCTTGTGTGTACGTTGGCATGATCAGGTTCATCTCTTGAAAAATAATCCTTTGTGTGTATGTTTCTTGTGATTCATGTATTTTTTCCACCAAAGAGTGATTTCGGGCATGCTCACTTTGATGTCATTTTTAACTTTACCAAATTTTAATAAAGTTGCTAAAATAAAATAGTGGCTACATTTAGTTTGCTGTTAAATTTTGATAACAATATAAGAAATCCTACCAGTTGAGAAAATTTTGACAACTATACCAAAATTTTGGTATAGTTGCCAAAATTTTGACAATACCGGTATTGTTTTCTTTGGCATCAAAGTGAACACGCCCTTCTATAGTTTTCTTGTTCTTTTCGAATAACAGTATTTTGACACGATAATTCTGTAGTACTTTTTTTATTGAATCACTGGAGTTTCAAAAGAGTTACTATATTATGGCTGTGTTTAGATCCAAAGTTTGGATCCAAACTTCAGTCATTTTCCATCACATCAACCTGTCATACACACATAACTTTTCAGTCATATCATCTCCAATTTCAACCAAAATCTAAACTTTGCTCTGAAATAAACACAACCTATACTCGAGTGAACAATTTGCTCATGGCAGTGAGCCGGTGCAGGCGTGCAGCAGCAGCACTGCCACTCTGCCAGTGCCACATGCTGATATAGGAGTATGGGTAGTGACAAACACACTAGCAGTGGCGTAGGCCACCGGTCGTTGGAATGGATAGTACTCCCTCCGCCCTGCTTTTTCTCCCTTTCACATCGAACAACACATAACATCGAACATTAAACACATGCATGAAGTAGTATTAATTAGGCTAAAAAATAACTAGTACTTACCAAGATTGCGTAAATTAAGACGGTTCTTTTAAGCTAATTGCTTTATAATTTGACAATGTTATGCTAAAGTAAACATTTGCTAATGACGGATTAATTAGGTTTAATAAAATTATCTCGCGGTTTACTGACGGATTCTTTAATTAGTTTTTTTATTAGTGCCCAAACACCCTACGCGACACCATATGTAATCCTGATATGACACGCCAAAACTGTTTTAAATTTGACTAAGTTTATAGACAAATATAGTAATATTTATAATACTAAAGTAGTTTCATCAAATCAATAATTGAATATATTTTCATAATAAATTTGTCTTGGTTGAAAATGTTACACTTTTTCTCCCAACTTAGTCAGACTTAAAGCAGTTTGACTTTAACCAAGTCAAAACGTTTTATTACCTGACACGGAGGGAGTAAATACTATAGGCGTTGTTTAGATTCAGGGGTGTAAAGTTTCTGCGTAGCACATCAGGTATTATATAGGGTGTTACATATGGTGTTCGGGCACTAATAAAAAAACTAATAGCACCATATTATCAAATCATGGAGTAATAAAGCTTAAAAGATTTGTCTCGCAAATTAGTCGTAATATGTGCAATTAGTTTTTAGCCTATATTTAATACTTCGTACATGTGTTTAAATGTTCGGAAAGGAGGTAAAATTTTAGGGTAGGGTTTAGATCCAGGTGTGAAAATTTTGCCGTGTTATATCGGATATTCGGACACACATTTGAAGTATTAAACGTAGTTTAATGAAAAAACGAATTACAGAATCCGTCAGTAAAGACGAATTTATTAAACATAATGAATCAGTCATTAGCAAATGTTTACTGTATCATCATATTGTCAAATCATGGAGAAATTAGGCTTAAAAGATTCGGCTCGCAAATTAATCGCAATATGTGCAATTAATTATTTTTTAGTTTATATTTAATATTTCATGTAGATGATAAACATTTGATCAGACAGGGTATAAAATTTTAGGGTGGGATTTAAGCACCCCTAATCAGGCCCAGAGTACGAATTTTATTCAAACTTGAAATGACATGAGGTCGATCACTTGCCATTGTGTCGACGTGTTCTACGGTTCGCTCAACACTTGCCCCTGTCGCCATTCTCCGAGCTCGCCGCCGGCGCCGTGCCGTCGCCGGCGACGACGTAGCTTGACCGCAGCTCGTCGATAGACTCATTAGGCTTAAAAGATTCGGTCTCGCGGTTTCCCCCAACTGTGCAATTAGTTTTTTTAATTTGTCTTATATTTAATATCTCCATGCATATAATCAAAGAATTCGATTGTGATGTTTTTGGAAAAAGTTTTTTGGACACTCATAGGAGCCTAATAAACAGTGCTGAAATCATGTGTTTCAATAATACTAACTCGAGTGAACAATTTGCTCATGGCAGCGATCCGGTTGCAGGCGTGCCGCAGCAGCACTGCCAGTTGCCAGAATGCTGAGATGGGGGAGTATAAAGTACATCTCCCATTCAGCCATCATCCAATTCTCCATCTTCCATCTTGGGATCGAGAAATGGCCGTCTGTGAGATTCGTCCAACGTCACCATGAAGTTAAAAATTAACGTCGCGCAGATTCACGTGATGTTTAAATTTAATGAGAGTTAATTTTTTATCAAAACTTGAAATGACATGACGTCGATCACTCACAGTTGGCCACTGTGTCGACGGTGTTCTACAGTTTCGCTCAACACTTGCCACTGCCGCCATTCGCCGAGCTTCGCCGCCGCCGTGCCGTCTGCCGGCGAACGACGTAGCTTGACGCGTCACGAGCTCGTCGACCGCCGCCGCAGCGCCTCCCGCGACGTGCGCCTTCTCCCACCGCGCGCGCGGCCCGCCTCCGGACCTCCTCGGCCCTGGCGCGGATCGCGCGGCCTCCTCGCCGCCGTCCATCAGCGCCCGCCTGGCCGGCCACTCCGGGCGCCCAGACGCCGACCGCGCCACGCGCGGAACCGCGCGAACGCCGGCCCCGATGATGTCCGCCACGCGCTTCGCGTTCGCCCGCTAGCTCCGCCATCACCGCACGCCAGCAATCGGCAGGCCAGCGGCGAGGCTCTCCAGCACGGGAGTCAGCCGGCGTGGGTTGACGAAGCGCGCCCACCGTCCGGGTTGGGACAGCACGCGGCGCTGTGTGCACGCAGTCCGCGGACGATCTTCCCGTCGCGCCGCGTGCCACCGGCGGCGACCACTCGCCGTCGGAACCGGCCGATGGCCCCAGAGGAAGGCGTGCGCGAGTCCACTAGCCCGTGCGCAGAGCCTCGTCGGAGCTGCGGCGTCGGGGAGGTGCGCCTGCGTGCCGAACGACAACGTACACCACCGACCCTGGCCTGCCGCCCGCTTCGTCGAGCCAAGCGACTGTCAGCCTTCCGGGTCGTCGTCGTCGTCGTCGTCTTCGCTCCTGCTTCGTCTCCGGCGAGACTCGCCGGCGGCGGAAGGAACAGTGGGCCACGAAGCACTGCGCGGGATCCGGGCGGTAGAAACGACTCGAGGATGGCCGGCTAGTCGCCGTTCGAGCGCGCGAAGCTTATGACGAGGACGCCCGCAGCTCCGGTGGTCCCGTCGCTGGACCTCGTCGTGGAGGACTGCGTCACCGGGTGCGTCGGGGTTGCCCCCTGTGGAATAAAGGCGTCCGGGACCTCGTCGGGGTGATCCTCACGTCGTCCGGGAAGCCGGGCACGTGGAACTCCCGCGCCGCCCTCGACGCCGAGTGTGGTCGCCTTTCGGGCGAGGGGTGAAGCAGAGAGCGCCAGGGAGAGAGGCGAAGCGTTGAACGTGAGGCGGCCGACGCCGGCGTCGTCTCGCGACGCGCTGCCGTGAACCCGAGGAAAGAAGTCAGAGGACGAGCAACGAGCGGCGGGCGGCGACGGGAGGGACGCGAGAACTTCGGCGAAGGGCTCCCGGAGCAGCGCCGTGGCGCGGAGGAACGCGCCGGAAGGGGACTGCCGACGGGAGCGCGTCGGTGGACTCGACGCCGGGCGGGATCTGCGGGTGCGCCGGGAACGGATGGCGACGAACGCGCCCCGACGGGCGACGGCGGCAGGCGGCGGCGCGCGAAGGCGAGGTTGGCCGGGGTGGTGACGAGCGTGACGCGGAGGTGGTGTCGCCGTGGTGCCCCGCGAGCGCCGCGGCGAAGTGGAGGAGCGGAATCATGTGGCCTTGGACAATGAGCGGGAAGAACGACGACGTGGTCGCGGCCGGCCAGGGTGGCGCCGTCGTTTGCCG